>DWNE01001972.1:0-20109 GCA_018249875.1 Cecropterus toxeus | reverse complement strand
TAAATATAATATGTACTAGTAACATAGGTAACTAGTTACATCGTTCAAACATTAAAACAAAAAACCCAACTGCTTGAAAGATTGTTTATGCCTAATGATATATTTAAATTAACGCGAAATATTATGACAAAATATTCAAATGCATATTCTTAGAATGGTTTATTGACTAACTTCCATTTAATACCCATATTGTCAGAAAAATTAAAAAGTCGTTCCTCCCCCACCTCTTTTTCACCTATTTATAGGCGCCATTTTTTTAATAATATTACTTATGCCCCTCTGCAAAACTGAGACAATTCTAATAATATGTCATACGTCACAAATCCGTCAAGCCCTTTCAGCGCGTGCGAAAAAAAAGACATACAAAAAATTATACATACAAACATATGCTCGAAAAACAGTATCCTTCTAACGCAGTCGGGTAAAAAGCACGCATTCAAGAAGAGTAAGTATCACTAAATATTTGTTACTACATACTTCTATTTTTATTTTATAGTCAAAATTATTGAAATAGTTCGTTAAATGCAATTAAGCCACATTTATTGCAACATTATTTCACTCCATTCAATATAAATTGTACACATCTGAGCCCAACCATTTTCTGAATTTGAGTGGAATTAAAATTTACATATTTTAAGCCGTCCAAATAGAGTGGCGTGTTCAATTATTGTTACAGACCATTTCGATGTAATACTATACAGTTTTATTGCACTTAAGCGTGAATAATGACAATGTCCGATGTCAGTCTGGTGTGGGCGTCATTCATTTGTTTCTGTCAAATGATGGATTTAATTTTATTGTCATTGACTTTTTTCTGACGGTCACTCCCTCGAGTCATTGTCACAGACATTCTCAAGAGACAATGTTCTCATATAGTGCCTAACGTTTGAAGTCGTATTATTATGTGATATCGTCAATGATTTGACTATAAAAGGACCTCCGTAACATCATTTTTAGGGTTCCGTATACAAGCGATAAAAACGGAACCCAATTACTAAGACTCCGCAGTCCACCTGTCCGTCTGTCTGTCTGACTGTCACCAGGCCATACCCTGTATCTTATGAACCGTGATTGCTAGACAGTTGTAATTTTCACAGATGATGTATTCCTGTTGCTGCTATAACAAATAATAAAAACAGAATAATAATATTTAAGGAGGACTTCAATACAAAAATCGTGTTTTTTACCTTCTTATAGTTAAAGTAAACCCTTCATGCGTGAGTTCGACTCGCACTTGGTGGGTTATTTACAACATTGAAGAAGCGAACTTGTTTACAGTCCATCTGATAGTAGGTAGTCATTGTCACCCATGGACTTACACACCAAAACCAAACACGGCTGTGTACAGTAAACAGCTGTACACAGTTGCATTGTTACTCTGGGAATTAAGTTGGACGCCTATCAATCAGCCAAAACTTCGGAATTTTCCGAATGCATAACAATCTGAAGTTACACGCGTGATGAGAATCCGTGACAGGATATTAATTAGCGTTTAAGATGATCTTCTACCTATTTGTATCGTTTCATACGCGCAGATTACGAACAGATTGCAATAAGTTATTCATGTTTGCGTGTGGTTTGGAGAACAGCGTGACAGGATAAGCTCCCTTAGACTGTAACGCGTGACTCAAAATCAGACGTCATCTCGGAACTCACTTTTAATTAAGCTAAAATCTGTATCCGTCAGTTAAAAGCTACATGATATCCGCGACGTCATGGCTCTGTGTTTCTATTATGAAACTATTTTTATACTTATGCAATGACGAGAGACATTATAATACAAAGTTGTCTATAAGGAATATGTGTCTGATTTAAGACTAATATTATCGCGGAATTGATACATTTTAATATGTTATGGTACTTAAAAATGTAAGGTAAATTTCTTTTTCCCGATATTTCGACCCAGTTACATGGATCGTAATCAGTATCGAAATCAGCAAAAATAAATTAATAAACTGTCTATAAATTAAAAAAAGTATTAGTCTGTTGGTTTTCGCGTTATTTAAACAATTTAAAAAATATTAAGTTATGCTTAGACCAAAATATCAAGATTGATATATTAATGTTTGACAAACCTTTAGTGTTCCTTAAAATGTCATCCATTTACTATGCCACCACAGAATTCACAAACAACGTATGAAAATAAAAACGAAATTTACTTGTAAATTATCCTTACAATTTCTCAACAATGACCAGAGTTGAACGACGCTATCTTGTCAACACTGCAGTGAACTAAAAATGAAATTCGAAAATGCGAGCGCTTTGTGAAACAATTGGGGATGATTAAAATCTGGATTTAATATTGGAGAAAGAAGAAAAAATATATTAAGACATAAATCATAAGCGGCGGCTTCATTTTGACGTTGACGGGTAGCGTCAGCAAAAAAGATATTAGCAACATTTGAACATGTAGCAAATTGGATTTTGGAGTTCATTATTGTTGTAATTTTCGTCAGCTTCCGTCTATCGTCGTTGGCGCTTTGTTTGAATGACCTTTTGCGGGGAGAAATATATTAAATTCTTACAACAGACGACGTAACAACATTAACTTTGTATTAATCAGAAAGTTCGCGGTCATTATAATCATAGCAGAATTACAAACTGATTGATGACAAGCACGCAATTTATAAGACTAATAAAATAAAATGATTCCGTACATCCTATATTAAAGATAGAACTGATATAATGGCCGATATTGTAGGCCATCGTTGTCATTACAAACTTATTTTTTTACTATATTTTTTATTGAATTAAAACTTTATAGGAATTTGCAACAAAAAAGTAACCTCAGTGCAACATTATAATGTTATGAAAAATGCCTGCCTTTTCACATCATTTTTTTTATTCGCAGGCTATATTAAATGTCACTCCCATAATCAAGACAAGTTCAATGATACCTTTTTATCAGACTAAGTAGCAAACGATCATGCAGTACATTTGATGAAATATTATAATGATAATGAAAAAAAACATCCCGTCCCCTTTCACCCCATTAACAGGCGCCATTTTCAACAAATATATATCGTATATCACTCTGCAAACTGAAACGGTTCTAATGATATGTCATATGTCACAATCCGTCAAGCCGTTTGGCTGTAGCGCGTGCAAAAAATGGAGAAACATACAAATATTGTTGTCGGGTAAAAAGACATGAAGTGGACATGAAAAAATCTAAATTCGAAATTAACATTGTTATATATTAAACGGACAATTTCCTTTCATCCCCTTGTTAGCTACTAAGTGCAATAATGTCTTTGAAGATAACAGTTTCGGGTGAAAGTTAGAGAATTTCGTGCGACGGAATATTCGAAATAACTTGAGAACTATGCTCGGCAGGGGCGAGAGGTTTTACGTTAAAATGTAAGGTTTTTTATACGCCGAGTGATCTTTTTCTCTGAGGAACATTTTGTAGTAATACTATTTTCAGGAAACTTTTTGTTTTACACGTTTAATCTTGTGATGTAAGGGAATATGTTAGATTTTTTTTCTGGTAGAGACATTTTTTATACTATTATTAGTCAAATGAATTCAATAATAATAAATTTCCACGTAATATGTTTCATGGTATGAAGTTATCCTTTCATCACTATAGCGTCGTAGCACCCCATTTTGATATGCGTCTCGAATGTTCCCAAAGTAGTATGTATCTTATATCATGGAGCATACAAGTGTAGAAGCATATTCTGATATTGCTACCAAACCACTTGAAAATAATAAAAAAACACAAGTGTATCGTCCCACAGGGTTTTTTTTATAAGAATGAAGACGCAAACGAGTAAGCAGTCCACCTGATGGTAAATGATTACTTATTTGCTTACAGATTGCTTACAGATGTCCATGGGCAGCCCATGGACATCTGTAAGCATCTCCATATAGAACTGGGAAACTATGTGCAGTCGATCACAGTTGATTTGCTACTCCCGTGGTGATGGTCGCCTCATATATAAGTCAGCCGACCGCCACACCCTTCCACCGAAACGCAAGAACTGATCACGCTACAAATAAGTACTACCGCCAGGTAGTACTTCCCTGGTCGAGCAACATTGCTTATACCACTTGCTAACCGATATCGAAATTGTCTGACTATCGAACTATCCAGCGTATATTAAATAAAAATCTGCATAATATATATTTATATTATTATAAAGATGATAAAAGGGCCCTTTTCCTATTTTTATGTGCCGCAATTTCTGCCTTGAAGGGCAGCAGATAATGTCTTGAGACAATAACTTTGCCCTTTGTACCTTAACTTTAGGTTCTTACTACGGCTAAATGTATATTTAAGTACTTTATTCCTGTGACTGTCCTCGCTTCGGTCACGTCTACTTCAGTAACAAGGTATCTTATGTGTTCAGTTAAATCGTTAACTACATATTTGTGCCAAATTTTAGCGATCCGACCAGTAGTTTTTGCGTGAATTAGTAACAAGCTCACATACATCCTTACAGACTTTCGCATTTATAATATTAGTAAAATAAGTAAGATTTTCTTATCAAGAAATTAAGAAATATAAGATTTTACAAATTATAAATAGGTAGTTCGATAATAATCCAAAGTTTAAAAGAAAATATGTGATTCCGAAGTCGACAAGTACTTCGTACTTTTAAACGGAGCTTTAGTTTGAAAAATATTTACTTTGGAGTCTTTTGTACATGATTAATATGTCATTGTTGTTCCATATAGTGCTCTTGTTATTAAACTGGCACACTGCCCATGTTACGTATGAAGATTAAAATAAAACAATAATATTTATCTTTTTCTTTATTTTTAGAAAATGTTGTGACTACAACCTTACTTTCATTGTTAGTTGTAAAAATAATACATTTGTAAGCTTTACATCTAAATTTGCTAAGAAACCTTTAACACTTTCTACACTCATAGCCCCACACTAGGATTTTCTCCTGTGTGGTAAGTTTATTGACACACGAATACACAAACACCCAGACCCAGAAAGGAAATCTAAATTCATCATTTAGATGTCTGTCTGGACGGGGATCGAATTAGAAACCCATTGCGTGTCAGACCGGTATGGTGATCGCCCCGCCACGCGGGTCGTCAAATAAAAATACTTAGGTATACCTACATTATATATTATACTTTTATTTCAGTATAACCCAAGGATTCTCGGCTATTTAGGTCGTATCGCCGACAAACAGACACCAGGAAAAATTGTTTGTGCTGGGTAAAGTAGGAGAGAGACCCCGCTGATTCCTTACTCAATGGTCGACAAAATATCTATCAGGAAAGAACTCCCTATTGCGATTGCTCAAAGAAAAGCGGGAAACTGGAAAAACTGGAAGAGAATAACAAATAAAGTTGTCAAGGACTTTCATGGACACGACCTTCAGCAACGAAGAAACAACAAAGAAGATAAGGGTTGTATAAATAGGGCGGTATTCATACTACTTTCACATATAGTAAGGGTGTGGTTGCCAGCTCAGTTTTATATGAGGCGATCATCTCAGTCCTCGGGAGTAGCAACGCAACTGTGGTCGACTTCATATGGAACCCCTGTTTTATATGAAGTTGCTTACAAATGTCCATGGGCGGCAGTAATCACTTACTATTAGGTGGGCTGCTTGCTCGTCTGCTTCTTCATATTTATAAAAAAAAATGTGAAGCAACTCTTACGTTTTCGTAAAAAGGTGTCGTTGGCGGTTTACTTAAAATACGAGACAATTATAACTTCAGGAGTAGCAACGCATTTGTGATTTACCTTTGAAGGAAACTCTGTTTTAGTAGAAGTTGTTAACAATGTCCAAGGACGGCAGTCTCCAAGTGGTAAGTACTCAGATGGACTGTTCGCTTCTTATATCAATCTTATAAAAAATACCGAAGTAGTGGCCATATTGTAAAAAAGTTAAAATTCTTGAGCGGCTTGATTTACTACTCTTGAAAATGATTTATCGAAAATCAAAGGAGCCAAAACTTTTGTATTTAAGGCTCTTTACGAGATTTTTGGATATGAATAAAGTTGAAGCCTTTTAAAATAGTTGTGACCTTCAGTATAACAATCTTTAAAAATGCTGGACTGGATCTGGAAGCTTTTATATAAGATTACTAGCTTTTGCCCGCGGCTTCGCTCACGTTGAAGTGAGTTAAAAACTAAAACAATGAACTTGCACCTTACCTCAAAAATTTAAGTAGTTTTAGTATTGCTCATAAATGACTGAACAAAATAAAGTGAAATATACGAAAAATCAAAACCGCTGACGCTATACTCAGTAAGATATTAATTTGATGGCTTTGGAGTTGCTAGATTTTAGTTCTTGACAAACAATCATGCATGCCAATTTTATTTAAAATATATATCGTAATATTCTATGTTTTTCTGTTCATGAAAGCGTAACAAACAAACATTCACATTTATAATATAAGTAGGGATAGTAGCAAACGAGTATGCAGCCCGCCCTTCGATCAATAATATAAATATAAAGTTTATATTAGTGATCGAAGAGCCCACCTGATAAAATGTGGTTACTGCCTCCCAAGGACATATGTTAGCAGCTTCATTAAAAACAAGGGTCCTATCTGGAAGTCGATCACAGATACGAAGACGAAGAGGGTTGCCTCATATATAAGTGAGCCTTATTTACTTTCAAATACATTGCAGGTAATAAGTTATTTATAAAGCAATAAAACTGAAATATCGTAGGTAAATAAAAATAAAGTGGCGATATCAAAAAACAAAAGTTCCCAGAAACAAATTAACGTAAAACCAAAGTTGGAACGATGTTTTCTTTGATACAAAAAGACATCCGCAGATCCCAAAGATGAATAAGTAATATTTTGCACCTAATGTACATAATTTTCTCAGACAAATTTATAAGTCTGGTCTACTTTGTCAAGAAATATTTTTCGTTAAGTCTAACCTTCAAAAGCTTTTAGAATATTGATGTTTTACTGTTATGATCGTCTTGAGGTGAAGTAAACACTAATTTATTTCAAATTTAGGTCATTACTTGAGATGGATATTAAATTTTAGTTTTAAATTTGTCCAAAAATAAATTGTATTTAGGTTTATTGTCACATTATTTAAAAGCTTATAATATTAATAATCATTGCGCAAAATTGTAGTTAGTTACTTAAAATATTTAATTATTTTTTATGGCATTGTTTTTGTTCATATATTTTTGTACACATTTCGTAAATAATTCTTCTTATATTATATTTCAAGTAATTGAAAATATGGTTAAAACATTATATTTTAATGAAAGATTCTGTTTCTTTGTCACTTTTTACTTTTTATTAGATCCAAAAAAGTGTAAGATTTTCAAATCCAAAAAAAAAGATCCAAAAAAAGATTTTTAATATTGATATGATAATAACTTACGTAATAATTTAAGACAGAAGGCCCCTTAAGTAGGGGCTAAATAAATTAACCGACTTGGTATTACATGGATCTCACAACTTTTCACCGTAGCAAAACTGAGTTGCGAGACTTGGTTTTTTTACAGGATGTTTTTGATGGCATTAGTATTTCATATTTACGTACCTACCTAACTATTATTTTAGTATGAAAAAATACTGAAGTCTGTTTTATTTTAAATTTATAACATAAAACGTTTTATATAATAATATCCATTATTATAGCAACGGTGTCTCAGAAAAAATGGAATTATAATGAAGATTCTAATAGAAAACCCTTTCACTCTTTAACAAAAGATTCAATTCAATCGAATTGTTACAGAGTCTGTAATACAGACATAGAATGGATCATTTTAATAGGCACCTACCTAATTGTTTTAATACCTTTACAAATATGAGTCAAAATTATAATAGAAGCGTTTTATTACGAGATACACGTAGTCCGATCTTGTTTTATAAAGCTATAATCGTAATCCTAAATAAATATTGCTTAAGTCAGAACTGATTCGAGTCTAAAAAGGTTTTATAATGACTTATAAACAAAAGGTACACAAACAAGAATGCTATAGTTTTGTAAAATCAACTATAAAATATTTAACAGTTAATGATACTCAATTAATATATTATTTTACTTTGCTGATACGACACTTTATATTTTACACTGTATTTTATTTTATCCGTTAAATGATAAAATTTAATTTATTTCATTAAATATATTATTAAAATTAACAATACATATACCCCTTATACATGCCCGAGGTTCAAATCTTTAATTATGTGTGTATAAGAAATTAATTACCTACTGCTTTTCTGTAAAGAAAGACTTCAATAAGTTATTTTAAAAAAAGTTGCCTAAGATGTCTATCAATTGGCACTCGACCAGTGCGGTGGACTATGGCCTAAAACTCTTTCATTCTGGAAACACGTGCCCAGCAGAGGCATAATAATGGGTTGACAATGATAGAGAAATAGTTTAATTGTCTTATCTCTTAAGCCATTTAACATTACAATGGAAATAAGATATAATACGAGATTTTTCAACGGAAATACGCCTTCTTTCTCTAATAAAAGATCTGTTCAAGCCAACATATTACGACAATAGAAATCTCGACAATTCAACTTGAGTAGGTATCCCGTCGTATTATGTACTGAGGAGACTATAAAAGGTTTTTCTTTCTTAAGACAAATTATTGTCTATTAGCAGTTAAAGCGCTTAATGATATATAAAAAATAAAGGTGTTAAAACGCTGTAACATTTTAGTGCTATTAGACTAGTAGACTTTGAGAGTAAAACACGAATTACGTATGTATCGTCTTCAAAGGTTTATTGAGTAATATCTGCTTCTTAGTAAAGCTGGTAATAGACGCTTTTAATTTTAAAATGAGTTTTCATTTTCAGATCTCTAAGATACTTAAATATAATCAATTATTCACAATTTTGTAAGAAGTCCTACTTGTCTTTCAAATAATAATATTTTATTCAATAGGTTTTAAAGTTAAACTTTAAAAATAAAAATACATTCAATATTAATAGCGGAATGGAATTATTTTCAAAACAAAATATATTAAGAATTTAATTTAATTTTTTCCTTGACCGCTGTAATTCATGATAATTAATATTAAATGCGTACTAAGTGTGAAAAAATACAGCTTTGCGAGTTTAACCGCAGTCCCAAAATAGGTAATGCCGAATTTCAAACCACTAGGCTATCACTATTCATCATTAGAAGATAAACAATAGTTCTAAAAAGGTGAATACTGTGAAACAATCCTGAGGAATAATCACGGTACAGTGAGAATCATACAAAGACGAGTGTAGTATCATAATGTACCCACAGAGGATTACGCATCCGACCCTAGAGCAAGTCGCCGACCTTTATGGAGGCAGAATTTAAATTTAACGACCTCGCATTCAGTATTTCGTCTTTCATGTACGGCAAGCCCTTACGATGTATGTAGATAGAAAGGTGTCGTATGTGATCTCGTGGCTTACGCTCTCAGTTGCGGCGTTAGGGCTCTCATTAGAAGGAATCTTTCGCCTTCCCGGGAAACACTTAACCTGCTTCGCGTGGTATAGCTCGGGAATACATCAAATGTGTTCCGTTACTAGCTTTACTTCCTTTAGGTCCGCTGTTTGCGCTTACTTATTTTTGTTGGTCTGTAGAAACGCAGATGCTGATTTACAACTATCGTTGTGTGAATAATTTTCTCAAATCAAACATATTTTTTTAAATATGTTTGATGTTTTCAAATGTGTTTAATCTGTTTGTCAGTAAACAATAATGATTGTAAAAAAATAATTTTAATATTTACTTAGAAGCTTACGTTTTAGGTAGGAGGTGTCAGTCCTTTAAAAAAAACGTTAAAATGATTGAAGGTATAAAATTTGCGTTTGTTGTATGTTATGTTAGATTGAGAAGGCACGTGACCGTTTGAAGTGATGTCATTTAGGGGAAGCCTTTGTCTAGCAGTGGACCTCGAAAGGCTGGATGGATGGTTGGTATGTTATGTTACATATTTTTAAAGGATATTAAAACCACGAGCACAGCTAATATGGGAATAAAAATAAAATTCTTATAAAAGTATAATGTACTATTATTAATACTAGTACCTATTTTTAATTACGTACTAAATTTGCCTACTCAAAAATCCATTTATATTGACCATAAAACCATAAAACTGATTTATTACTGACCGAAGCATTACCCACAAAGCACATAACGGCTATTCATGAACGCACTCGTATATATTACATGAGAGTTTCTCAAACTATAAACTCCACGTTTATCTATCATATTCAAATTAACGGGCAGCCCCTTAAAAGAATTAGTTAAGAGTACTTACACGGACACTTTCCTACATTTTGCGTATCCGTTCAGTATGTAGATATAACATATTATGTATGTATATTATATTATGTATTTTTATTTATAAAGCGCAATAAATACGTAATAATTTATATGAAAACTGGACTTGTTATTTTAAAAGCTTTTATTTAACTTGCAATGTTTGTATGTTACTGAGTAAGTATTTCATGACTTGAGTCAATTATAGGACAAATTTTACTTACGTTTACATATTCGGACTGAGAAATGGATAAGCAAAGGCTATTGCTTGTATATGTATATATGTATGTATGTGTGTATATCATATGTATACATATCATATGTATATATTATAGTATATCACATTAAAATTATACTATACTTTACAATGACATGGACACACACACAGGCAAGAGGGGACTTGCCTAATACAAGTTTTTTTTCAAAACTTAAAGGGTGAGATGCCAATCATTGTAAAAATGTAATATTTGTCAAAAATAAAAAAACTTTTTCATTTTCATTTTTCAATTTCATTGCTTTGAAATGGGCCTTGAAACCTTTGAAGCTGGCGTACTCCAAGGGGTACGCGCTCTCTACTTTGAGAAACTCTGTATGACGTGATAAAGATTTCACTGTCTGATTGCCGATTGGCGATAGCATTCATTCTGAAAAGCCACATAATTTACATACAGTTCCCATTAAACAGATATTTATGAGGATACTATGTAATTTACATTCACGTATCTCTGGCGAATAACTATGAAGTTTAATTAAATGATTGATACTCTTACATTGGCGAACAAGATAATTTCTGAAACCGTTGTATATTTGTTTTATGCAATGCTTCGTTTACTTTCGGACTTTATTTACGTTTGAGGATAACTTCTACTACATTTTATTTTTAGGAAATTGAGGTAGAGATCAATCACGCAGTCCAACAAATGGTCATTATCGCACAAAGCTTGCAAACAATGCGTACAAATAGGAGGGAATCGATTCACACTTGATTAGCGCAGTCGACTAAAATTCTCTCATATTGAGAGGAGACCCGTGCCCAGCAGTGGGATAATAATGAGTTGACGACAGGATTGGATCAATCATAATTGTGTGTTAATATGAAAAAACAGCCACACCTAATCAATGCGAAACAGTAATTAAAACTGACCTATGTTATAAAGAATCTTAAAGTAAAGAAGATTTTTAAAATATCCGTATAATTTGGCTTATTTTACATCAAACAAAAAAAAAAAAACAAAAAACAATTTCATTACAACCTTAAAAGCAGGGGGCCATATAGAAGCAAATCCGGATAATGATCCAAATTTGATGAAGCTAACTTCGAACTCGGCAACTTCCGACTTAAAAATTCCTAGGAGAAAAATACATTACTCAACTCCGGAATACATCAATCTTGGAACTTCTAATCGCTCTGTCTCCGAGCGGAGGTAAAAACTTTGCAGGATCAACGTAAACATAGGGCTGAATAAATTTACTAATCTGATACTGAATCGGCACTGGCGATATGCACATCGCTTAAAACGAGAGCACTTAAATTAAATTTCAAAGTTTTTATTTGTGATGTCGAAGTTGCTTATATTTTGGTGTAAAACATTTACAGGTGCAGTTTAACATGACTGTTGGCGTGGCGATGCTTGCATTTATTTACTTTTGCGCCATCTGTTATACATTGTCAGAATCATTAAGTATCGAACAAAACAAAGCACACTGCGTTGTAAGATCGACTTAGTGCGGAGTACTGTTCGTAGATGGCGTTAATTTCATTATGCTATACATTTATTTTTTGTCTTTTATGTATATTTTTCGCATGAACACGATGTTATACATCTGCATCTTTTTTTGTTGTGGCGTATTTAAAATTTCGTGTCATGAAGTGACTTATTGTAACCATACTTAAATAAAGGAAAAATAATGAAAAGACTTAGGTGAACACAAAAATTAAATTGTTTTTAACACTCTTCTTCGTGTTTCATTTTATGTTTCAACTTTTCAGTAGATTTTGAGACTGCTCGACGTTAGAAGTGCTTTGAGCACGATGTCGAGTATAACACTCGTCGCAATAAAGCGGTCATTTCGTCGCAGAAAAATTATAGCCCTTATACTGTAACATATGGCTGGGCTGTATATCGACGCAGGAAAGCGATTTTGTGGTTTCGTGAAAACATACGAATTTTTGTTATATACATAAAATCAATTACACAAAACTTAGAATGGTTTCATGGATATAATGTAATAGTATTAAGTTTGAATTTTAATATTTACGAAATAAGGTACTAATAATATTTTTATTCATATATTTTTGTTTTGATTTTTTGTATATACCTATGTACATTTTGTAAATATTTTTTCTTGTTTTTTTTTTTTTATTTTTTATGGAATTGTAAATATGGTTAAAAATATTTATTGTTCATTGTAAATAAAGTAAAGGATACTACTAAACCATGCAATTTAAAAATAACGATATTTTCTTCAAAGGTGCATTTTTTTAGATATGAATTGCTCTCTGGCGTCGATATGTAACTGTGAACCAGTACCCGTAGTACGAGTTATAATGGTTTCTAAAACTATAATTGTTTATGTTTTATCCATTAATGCTAATTGCATTTCAAGGTATAAAGGTATAATCGAAAATGAAAACGTAAACACACAAAGTTACATTGCAATGAATGTGCTACAATTTAAACAATGATCGTTTTGAGAAAACATATTTTGTTTATTACATACAAATTGTTATTTATACCTTAATTAAGTACTTACAGTACATTTTTATAAATTTCACCTGAATATATTTAGTCTACACTAACTGTTTAATAAGAAAATAAACGATCATATATTATACCTATATTTTAGTGAAAGAAACGCGATAAATCTAATGGTAAAATAAATCACAGAGACTTTACTGAATTAAACATAAAAAGAGTAAGAAGACTAACAATAAATATTTCTAATTGTCCGACAAAAATAAATTGACACAGAACGGGCGGAAAATTCGTTCTTTGACGTTTCATGTAATGACATAATCTAATTATCGCGCATAGCAAATAAGTTACCTGCTTTTTTATTGTAAATAGTATTTCCCCGTTTTTGTACGTACAAAACTTGTCTTTGGCAAATGGTCAATAGACCGAGAAGCCATCACGCAAAACAAAAAAAAAAAAAAAAGTTACCTGCTTTTTAGAAATTTTAACCATTGCACTTGAAATTACAGTAGGTGAACATTTTTGTTTATATTTTTTAAGCAAATGGATAAGATTAGATTTAAGCTAAAGGATAAGAACGCAAATTAAAAGTAGGTGGCATAAAAAGAAGAGGTAAAAGTTTATTTATGTATTAGATGGTAGTAAGTACCCTTTGAGATTCGACTTCGGATGCAACATAGCTACGCCTATTAGCAACGATCTGCCTTACAGTAACTGAGTAGTGTTACGTTATAACACGGTAGTGGTTATAGTTTGAAGATGTGATCTTAGATAATATTATTTGAAAATACCATCTAAGTGCGCTGAAGTAACAAGGTGTGTAGTATCGATTTGAGATACAGTAATGCTTTCCACATAAAGATAATAGGTAAAACTTGAGAACTGGACTATCAGCTCAAGTCTATTGTGTATCTGATTTTATAAATATTTCCTCACTAGATATCCTCCACTTAGGGTTGCCTACCGTACTATAATATATAGTATTGTACCATATATCGTGTCTGCGTACTATATACTATTAAATAAATAACACAAAAATACTATATTTTCGACACCGAAATCTAACAAATAAACCCTTCAATTTCAAATCCAAACTTAACGAAACCGTATTTTCATTACTTTAATGGAAGCATGTCACTTTTATTTGAAAACTTAAAAAAATGAAATAAGTGCAACATAGTATAGATTAATTAAATATAAATATATTTTTGTCTACATGTGACGTTTTGTCCATAAAATATTGTATGTGTACTATTTTTTTTATAGTTTAGTTTGAAAATACTATATTTTGGCGAAATGTTGGCAACCCTACCTCAACAGTATCATGTAAGTTATACTTATTTCAATTAACAAATTCTTATACGATTTAATCTACGTCTACATCCTTCGAATCGAGTTGTATATGTGTATATCCTAATCGTCACAAACAAACGTTACCATGAACACAAATTGTAACAAAATAAGTCAGTTTATAAATTGAACGCTGTGTAAATGAGACAGCAATAAATAACTGAAACGTTACAATTTCCTATCTCGTTTATCATTCGTTTTCTTTGAATGCAAAATAATCCCTCTCCCGCTCAACAGATAAATCTTCTCAAATTTTATATTAACATATTTCATTTTCTTGAATGATTGCTCTTTTTATAATTTACTCGGGATTTTGAATTTAGGGGCGTCTATTTTAATTCTCTTCGTATTGTATTTTTCTTTTACTGTCTGAATAAGTTATCGCCACAATTTTTCGTGTCACTCGATCGGGTCTAACTCCGTTCGTAGAATTACTTATTTCAGATTGATTTAATATTTATTAAAATCATTCTCCAAATTGTACTTAAATTATCATCTTGATACCCCATAAAAATATAAAAATAGATTTTTCAAATGTGCTTATGTTGGAAAACGGCGAATTCAAATTATGTACATTTCAACTAAGTATAGTAAGATAAGATATAGAAATGTACGATAATAAAACTGGTAACACTGTTAAAATAATAAAAAAAAATCTGACTGCGTAAAATGACCTATTTGTTCATAATATTACATCTAATTTAACGCTTTAGGAGTTATCGTCAAGTAAAAGTAATATAATATATGTATTTTGGATGGACTAATTACTAGCTTTATCTATTTAATATTAATGTTGTCGCGATACTAAAAAAAGTCGTCCCTCCTCCCTCTTTTTCCCCTATTTGTAGCTCCATTTTCAAAAATTATATAGCCTTTGTCATTCTGCAAACTGAGACGATTCTAATGATATATATGTCATCTATACTAATATTATAAAGCAGTAGAGTTTGTTTGGTTGAACGCACTAATCTCAGGAACAACTGATTCTAATTGAAAAATTATTTTTGTGGTAAATAGCACCTTTATCGTGAAAGGCTTAAGGCTAATAACATCACTATGTTTGTTTGTTTTTAATAGATTGTGCTCAAATACACGCGGGTGAAACTGCGTGGCACAGTTAGTACTTTATAATCCGTCAAGCTTCTTAGGCTGTAACGCATGCCAAAGAAATGGACATACATATGTACATACTTACGCTCGAAAAACATTACATTCCTTCAGACGCAGTCGGCTAATTACAATCGTATATTCTTGCAATAATTAAGTATCCGGTAATTTGTTCAAGGATACTTATTTATGTCGTGGGCGTAATAGAATAAAGGTGAAATTAGTGTGACTAATTGAAGTTTGAATCCGGTTTATACGAGGCGACCCTCATCAAGATCCTTCCATCTGAAATGTCCATCCGAAGTGTCTTAAGTAATTATTATTTATGCTCGTGGCTTTAAACTAAAATATATCATAACAAAGTGCTAATTAACAAGAAAATAAAGTCTCATTTGTAAGTAAAGGGATTCCGCACGCTGCACCACCCCACCGGCCTGCACGTTCATGCAATTTTCACTTTTGTGAAGAAATGCATATTGTAGATATGAATCTTTAATTATTTTAATAGTTTATATTGTAATTTACTTTATTGATGATTAAAAAAATATTTATTTACCGCTTAAACACTTCCTGATCTAATAAAAATAGTATTTACTAAAACAATCTTTATTTTTTACGTCTTTAAAGCTGAGCATTTACGAGTTTCATGATTGATGAATCCGCGAGTAAAGTATTTTTCCTCTGAGAATTTTCTGACAAGAATATTAAATAAACTTTTAAGAAATCTTGGTACATTAAATTCTTAGTACAACGAATTATGCGATATCAGAATAATTCTCGTAAGGAATACATAAACTGAAGGCTTAACGGCCTACGTCATAAACACGTAACTTCGCCGTGCTACTTTATCTTCGCTAATGCCTTTACGTCTACGCTTCTAACGTATGTACAAATGACTCTACAGGGAGCTCTACTACTAGTACGAGGCAATGATGAGAGTATGATATGGGTAAGTATAGAAATTTTGTTAACTAAAGATTAATTGTCACAGTCTTAAAGTAGTCATCATGCGACATCAGCGACAATGTCACAGCCGTATGATAAAAGTATAAAAGCATATAAACTCTTGTCTGGTTTAAGAAAGGTCTTGTGACTAGAAACTGTATATTACATTCGAAATTCCATCGTGGACTTTTTTTTGTATCGAGGGGGAACCTTCAAAAGATACCTGACAATGTGGAAGCAACGCCTTGTTATTCCTCGCTCCCCAAATTTTAAATACTTATGATTTAAATTTTGCTTGCATTACTCGTATATACAGAACAACATAATAATGTAACAACTATACTTAACGTATTAAGCCAAGCCATTATGCCTGGGATGGGCCGCGAGAGCTATGTAGCGGTGTAATTTGAAGCAGGTGAAAATGCAACTCCATTTTCAAGTAGCATCGTTGCGAGCAATTTAGCCGCACCCTGTTACGGTTAAATATATAGATACGATACGTCACATCGTGAACGTTTCAACGTAGTGTCGTTAAACGATATCCTGTCATGGATATTTACGACATTCATCATAAATAATCATAATACGACACCACTTTAAGGAAATATTTCACGACATCATGTCATCAAAACTAGCGTTTTTGTCATGTCTTTAAACATATTCTTAAAATTAGCAAGACAAGAATACTAAAGTGGTTCATACTTTTGAAGCAACTATGACATTTTTCTACCATGTATCTTCGACGATGCGATATCAACGAGTGTTTTAACGATGCACACGTTACGATATTGTGTCCTGGAATGACATCGTATCATAGAAATCTATGACATTGTGCCATGAGAACTGTTTACTTCCTTCGGTCAAGATAGAATATAGGATGAAATTCAGGACTATTTATTACACTTCACGCTGAAAGAGTCAGGGTTAAGCGAATTTCAGCTAATTTTGCTACTATTTGCACTGAAATTTCTTGATTTTGTAAGATCGGACAAATACATTTATTTTGAATGCTCAATGCCGGCGCTTATAACGCTAAACGAATGACGCTCGGAGCCAATATTACGGCCAATACTACGGCCCTCGGGTTACGTCAAGACTGTCCTATGTGTGGACAAGTTTACTTTAAATGTTAATGCAGTTGACCAAAATCAAGTAAAGCTTTTCAGGTACATCGAAGATTTCGACGACACGATACAATAACGCTTTACGACGGTGCAACAAGCCACGACGCGAAGTCGTATCGTACGATATGTTTCAGCTCTTACTGACGTGACGACGAATTGAAATACAGGCACGTACGAGCTCGTATGTACCGGAATTCGCTTTTACGCTGTACAAGAGACGTAAGAGCAAAAAGTCATTGTATCCTGCTTTGTGCTGACTTCTATTGCTGTTTAAAAGCTACACTACCCTAATAGCCCAGTTTGCAGCACTTAGTGCGGTTAGACGAACAGGGGAGTGAAACGCAATTACTTATTTAGAGTGACGTGCTATGTAGGAACATATGAGTAAATGTGCATGGATTGATTATATTTGTTTATTTCGTATAAGAAAATCTACTGTAACACTAAACCTCTTTGTAATATCTATTAATTGCCAGCAATTGGTTTGGTGCTGATATATGTACATAGAATAACGTTTAAAGGTGACACGGAATTGATCGCTCACCGATGGACCACTTTTACACTTATTTCTGGATTGCGTTTCGGTGGAAGAGTGGGAATGTCGACTCACTTACACCCCAGGTGACCGGCTTTTAATGGAACTCTTGTTCTACAGTCAGTGGCGTAGCGTGGGCTTACGCCGCCCGGGGCGGATGTTGAACTCGCCACACATTTTACAAATTTAGACGTCTAAACAAACGACAATATCTAAGTTGATGACAAAACAAGGTTGTCAAATCAGTTTTTGTCGCCCCCCAAATCCGTTTTTGCCGCCCCTCAAAATGTGCCGCCCGGGGTGGACCGCCCCTCCGCCCCCCCCCCTCGCCACTGTCTACAGTGTTATTTACAGATGTCCATGGACATCAGTAGACATCATGTGGGCAGCGTACTCGTTTGCTACATCAACTTAAAATACTGTATCTTTGTTAGTGTTCTACAGGGACTCAATTAGTACAACATAAATTCTCAGCCTGTCAGCATGCAGAAGGATACTTCACTCGGGAATTTATCGAGTTGCGGAATGTGCAAGTGGTTCAATCATTCCCGTTGTGTGGTTTAATGAAGTATCGATGGTTTTAGGATCGTTTTTTTTTACCGTGTGTAAATAAATGTAATTAAAAGCGACATCGTGTTTAATTAAATATTTAAATTCTACAAACTAAAATGGTTAATCTTTCGCTCTGACCAATACCTTCGACAAGATCAAATCATTTAGATTACAATCTATATTAAACTCATGTCGTGTCAAAAAAATATCAGTAGAAGATAGTATAACAAAAAGGTATCATCAAAGAATATTATGGTAATGATGTAAAATTAGTTTTTTTATCAGATTAAAGTAGCAAACGAGCATGCAGTCCATCTGATGGTAACAGGTTACAGCCGCCCATGGACGCCCATGCCGCTCATATGAACCTGTAACCACACTCTTCCAAGGAAACGCAAGAACTGCGTGACGTTAAAAATAGGTGTGACGGTGCTACCTTCCCGGTCTAACTACACTGGTTCTACCACCTTTTCGGCTTACTCTTACAAAATTTGTACAAACATATTTTCAACAATATGTAAATCCTTTCACTGTACTCCTTTACACTGAAAATAGATCCACATAAGGTCTGAACGCAATTATTTATAACATCACACCTACAGCAAATATTTATTCACGGTTAATTAAAGATAAGTAAAGACGCTTCAAGAAGAGCTTTGTAAATGTTTTATTAGCGTTAAGACTTCACGGCGTCGTCTCGACGCTAAATTTGATATTGTGAACATAGTTCCGTACAAAATATTTAAAATGTATTTAATTTTTACACTTATGAGTCTGTCTTATTATTATTATTTTTTTTGAAAAGTCAATGAAAAAAATATAAATGGTGCTTATAGTTAACAGTAAATGTAAAATAACTACTTGTTTTTAAAGAAATTTCTTTAAGTGAGCCTGATATTCGCGTACGGTCAATAAAAATAATTAATGCACTTCACTATGATAATATATGTATGTTAAATATAATTGATACTAAACAGTACATCTATACTATAAAACGGGTAAATCAATATTAACAGCGCATTTATCGCATTACAATATTTTAAATAATTTAAAAAAATGCAACATAATAAAACCTTTCATATAACATAAAGTAGAAAGTTTGATTTCAAAAAATATTGGTATAATGAGTAATTTAATGGATAAATAGATTAATAAAACAACATTAACTAAAGGAAATATAAACGATTTTTATTTTAATGTTAATAAAACCTAAATATAACTAATAAAGTATTATTTTTAAATTAAATACGCCTAAACTCTAGTTAACTTAATGCTTTTTACCTGACTGCGTCAAAAGGAGGGTAATATTTTTCAAGCGTATGTATGTGTGTATGTTTGTATACATGTCCATTTCTTTGCTACGCGCTACATCCAAAACGGCTTGCCGGATGACGACGTACGACATATCATTAGAATCGTCTTATTTAGCACAGTGACATAATTTAAAAAATGGCGTCTGGAAATAAAGGAAAAAGGGGGGGGAGGGACGAATTTTTTACTATCACGACAATATGGGTATCAAATGAAAGCTAGTAAATAGACCTATTTGTATTTATATATATTGTAATAATTTTACCTGACTATTT
>DWNE01001971.1:0-20113 GCA_018249875.1 Cecropterus toxeus | reverse complement strand
CCTGACCTCACCCTCTTGTCACCACACCTCAATACATTAAAGCATCTCACCACTGCTCCGTTACATATGTATGTTTATATTTTTTTTTTCATAAAATGAAATTGAACTTACCATCAGAGTTTGCATCAGTTGGCGAGTATTTCCTGGCAACTAAGTCATCCATATGACCAGGCGATGATTTCTTTCCGTTGAATGCTACCATATTGATAATTCCCTGTGATGGAGACTTTATAGCATCGTCGACTCTTTCCTCTATATTAAAGTTAATTTCCGTTAAAAAATAATTTCATATAAATTAATTGAGGAAGATTTTAGAATTAAGATAAAGGCGTTTGTGAAGGGTAATCTAATATTGACAGCATTTAATTATTAATGAAATGTATAAATTATGATAAATACAATTAATGTAATTTTTCATGTCTCATTATAGAGATTGTAGAGAGACCAAAATATTGCAATATTGTTACAATTTTGTGTATTAATTTATGAAAATAAATGTTTAATTGATTGAATAATATTATCTGTTATAAAAATATCTCCAGCCAAAAGTTAACATTGAAGTAAATGATTTTTCCACATTATTTCTTTATTAGAATGAATAATTGATGTATATCAATCTTGCATTTGCTAGCAATGCGCAGGTGCTTCGTATCATAGCTGATTATATCAGTATGAACTTATACAAATAGCAGACAGTAATTGGTGAGGTCAATAGTACGGGAGTTCTCTTGAACATAGATTCAGGAGCGTTATCGGAGCAAAACAACGCTTCGACGGAGTCGGGACTGCGTTGTGCGATCCGGCGACACGCACTTCTCTGCGAGCCGCCGTGCGAACAATATGTCTAGGACAGTATTACGTCTTGTTGATATATTTCTGTTAAAGTGTTACCTAGTGTTACCTAGTGAATAATGAATCAGATGGGTGATTTTCATTTATTACTTAAATTGCCATATTTAAGGTGCCATGTTATAGTCGGTCTCATGTTCCGACATATGCATCTAGTAAGATATACTAACCCATCATAAGAACGGTGCGCATACGATCCAAGGACACATTCATTTCGGAGATACTCGCGATCACAATCGGGAGGATGAAAGACAAGTTCATTTGTACAATGCTTAAGTACTGCTGAATTGGGTAAATCTAAAAAGGACAGGTATTTAATGTATTAATATCTATGATTAAAAGATAATATTTTTACCATGTACGTACTGATGTGTAAATGGTACAAAAAAGATCAAAAATAATTTATACAAAAGCGATATACAAATTTAAAGCTAGCTAGATCACTCCTTTATATCAGCACCAAATTATATATTTCCAATTTTATTTGCGGTAATAATATTCCGATAAAAGCTGCTTGTATTTTCACGCCATTAAACAGGAATAATCCAATGAATTTCACCACCAAATAAATATATTCAAGTTTGAATTGCGGCAGAGCTAAATAATCACTCGAATATAAAAAAATAATTTTGAATTAATAAGGAGTTATTGTAATCTGTAGTACGAGGCACTAGAATTCATAAAAAAACTAGTGAAAAGATTTTACTACGGCTCCATTAAACAATTGTTACTTATCAAATTTTATTTTGTCCAGATTTCACGTGTACCTACCTATTCGTTATTTTCTTCCGCCATGTTACGTTAGCTCTATTATACACATGTATTAAATCGGTACATGATAGTTTAGGACAGCCTCCATCTACAGACCTATTTAATAATATTATTATTATACAATGAAGAATTTTTTGCAGTGTATAGTGAACACTTACCAAGGTAGCGGTAAGCATAGTTCCCGTGAGCACGATGGTGAGCGAGGTGACGAACAGCGTACTCCGGTCGGTGAACAGCATGAACCCAATGAACATGCTCCGTACGAACAGCGCGCGCTTGATCGCGCTCACTTCGAACCCGCGCGTCGCTTTCACCACCAGCTGGAACGGCTTCTCCCATGCGTACATTTTTATCACCTACAAGGTAACTAGTCTTAAATAAGGTGTATTCCAATTTGTTTACCCAGATGTTGTCACCTAGGTGATCAAAGGTGACTCTTTGGTGTCCTTTTATCACCTGAGGCATTATCTGCTGGGTGACCTTAGATGTCTTTAAGAAAATATGATATAATCATCATCATTCATCATTTCATAATTTTTTTAGACGTCTATAATACGTATTTTGTATAGGTGACTAAAGGATACCGAAATAATATATTTTTTGTAGTTGCCTATCACCCAAGTGATTTTATCTCAGATGATCAAAGTACACCAATGAGTCGCCTTTGATCACCTAGGTACATAACCTTAAGAAAAACTATATGATTCATTATCATTATACATTAGTTAGGTTTATAGAAGAGGATGGGTATTCTAAATGGTTTATTGATTAGTTAGAAAATATAAATCCAAATATTGACGTTTCAAACACAGCACGAAAACGCAATAATGATAAGCATCTCTGATAGTCATAAAATAATTATGAGATATTTCTTTAAAAGTCGACTTGCCCTATTAACAGGCACGCAGATCACGATGTAATAGGCATCGTCATTTTAAATTATAATTTAAAATTCAATGCCAAACACATAATGTAACAATACAAAAATGAACCACAAAAACTTTGTAAAGATATTACTTGCCTGAATACCATTGATAATTTCACTCATCAATTTGATTCTCTTATCGGTCCTCGTAGCAGTAGTTCGTCTTAATATCGCAGAGAGTTTGGTGAGGGCGGCTTAAAGCATGATTATTATATTAGAATGTAAAAAAAAAACAAAAGCTCGAATAAAATTGACTTATCCAAGGAAATTAAACATACCTTGTATTGGAAATATTAATAGTATCACGCCAAATAGACCAACGTAAGGCGCGTACTCAGCTGTGTCATACAAAAAGTAAAGCACGACTCCCAGCTGTATAGGCACCATCCATACATTATGGAGGAACATGAACACATAGTCGAACCGAGCCACGTCATTTGACAGCAAGTTGACCAATTTCCCTGCTGCTATATCGCCAAGGGACGTTTGACTCATACGCAAAACCTGCGCAAATAAATAAAAGAATAAGATTCTTAAAACGTTTAATATTTTACGAACACAAGCGTTACCCATAACAGATGATATTCTTCTTCTCCGTGAATATCGTTATCTAAAAAAACTTTATTTATATTATAAAAGCTATAATAAGAACCTGAATAATGTTCTTGTGATAGAAATACTTTGAGGACGCATTAATGTAATGTACTTACATTTTTATAATATTTATTCATTCATTGCATCTACATGTATAATAAGAAACAATAGGGCAATCTTAATGCCTGATGGCATTAAGTTTGCCCTATTTATTTGTAATATGTAAGTACATTAGGTTAGATTATAAGACTATCTGAGGGTCCCTATCAGTTATAATTTTAACAGGTATATTCTAATCCGCTTGAAGCTTGAATTGAAGTTGCTCAGTCAAAGTAAATTATACCCCTCTTGTTGGGGATAAATCACGAAATGTGCTTACGGCGTTTGTCCGCATAGTTTGTTTTGTAACTCCTGTATTTATCCTCTCCCGGGAACTCATTTGTAACTGAGTTTAGTCAAAAGTTACATGTTTTGATAATATCAGAATATATTTCGACGAAAAGGCAAAATGTAAATATATTTTTGTAAACTTAGAACGTTATATTTACAAAATGACTCCGTAGTTTTCTGACGACGAAACTCGCCAATAAACGCCATAACATCATAACGCCGGTTCACTTTTATACGAGGCGACCATCTTAGTCCTCGGGAGCAGCAACGCATCTGTCATAGACGTCATATGGAACCCCTGTTCTTTATGAAGTTGCTTACAAATGTCATGTACATACACATTATACATATATTATACACATATACGTACATTATCAATTATAAGTACACAAGAATATTCGGCGTACATAAAACGTATATACAGCCAAACAGAGCCTCCTGCTTTCGATGCAGCTTAATTTAAATAAGTTAAATGTTCTAAGAACTTCAAGAATGCACGCAAAATATTATATTTTATCTTGAACCATTTACATTTACATGACTCGTTTTACAAGATTGTCTTCTAAATATCACACTCATTAATATTCACCTTTCTGTACAGCAAAGAGGATGTAGCTACTTTTACTCGTAAACTGAAGGACTGCACAAACAAGTTATTATGGTGCTGTGCCATCAGACCGCAGAAGTTTAGTAACAGCATCCCCAGAGCGTAATACCCAGCTTCCTGTTTTGCAAGCGTCGCTGCTACTGACCAATATTGAAGCAACCGAGAGAACAGGAACGGCTGAGCTGTCCTGCATAACAATATGGGTTGTATGTAGAATTCGGAGAGGCGTAGTGTATCGAGGGTGGAGATAGACAATCGCCTTTTTAGGTATTATGTGACATGAATTACGATAGTTCATATGTATAAAGTGAAATTTCAAAAACTGAGGATTAAAGGAGAGCGTATATCAAACCACTCTACTAATAATTTTATGCATGTTTCTTTTTTTACTGTTTTATTGGCTGGGGAAAGTTTATAGTATTTATTTATAGATATTGTTTTTTATTTACCGGTTTTACACATACATGCATGGCAGACAAATCCAAGGTACATCTTTATGCGTAGGTAAGAAAAATACTATGCTTTAAATTGTTTTAAGTTATGTTATTGTAGTCAAAATGATACTTAAAGTATCATTTTGACTGCACCCATGAATATTAAAATTACATTAAATAAAGACACGTCCCGTTCAGACCATACCGCAGAATAGTGGCAGTGAACTACAGATGGTTCTAGCATGTTTGTACTTCACTAATTCACACAGACGCTCATATAGATTAAACATCAAGCTAGCTTCTAAGATTTATTAATGAGTAGTTATATATTAATGAGTGTTTCCGTGTTTCGGAAATCATGTTAACTTATCGGTTCTTGTTCTTATCATTTGTTATCATTATGTGTATCATTTGTTTTTGAATAGTAACACGTTATAATGTTGTGAGTTCGGATAGTTTAAAAAGTTCCATTAAAGACTTTGGATTTTTTTATTGTGTTTCTAATTAAGAGACATTTATATGAGGTGTCTCTTCACATAGTCCTCAGATGTAGCAACGGATTCCAGGCCGATCTCAGTTCATACTCTAATCCTACCTTTTGTTGACTGTAAATGTCCATGAGTGCCAGTTGTTCTTTTATAAGATCAGGTATACACTCATTTACTACTTTTATCACACAAATTTATCAATCTACTAGACTATGACGAGTAGATAAAGGATCGTCGACTCGAGTATACCACACAAGATAAATGCAGGATACGTACACATACATTTTTTATAGATTATTAAGAAATGTAATATTATTTTCATAAACACATTCTACTGACCTTGAAGCGACATTTATAAATAAGAGAAAAGCTCCAGGCATGTAAGCCAGCCAGTACGCCCGGATAAGGACCTTCCACATCGATGGCATTCTATTCTCCCGCTGAGCATTCTCATATTCTTCCAGCCAATACCTAGAATATTTAATAGCATTTATTTCTTCATGTCATTTATAATATATATAACAGTGGCTTAAAATTGGGCCTCACAGTGTTCGGATTCGGGGTACGATCCAAGGAACACACGTCTGATTTTTCGAAGTAATATGCATATTAGTAGGTTAATTATTATCAACAGACAAAAAAGAAAGAAAAGAGGTTATCTATTAGTCATGTATTTTCGTATGATATATATACGACGATTATATCGCGATGCCCAAGCGACTGACACGATTCAAACGGCGTTATATGCAACTAATTTCTCAGAAGGTCCATTAAATTTTGAAGATTCTAGCAGTTTTCTCGGAAAATTGAAAAAAAAACTCAAAATTGAAACAAAAACTAACAATCTGGAAATCTCGTATGTTTCGTAATAAATTAAGCCAGCAGTGCGCGGTAGTGCCTTACAAGCGGGGGTCACCCAATTCATATAAATTCAGACCTAACCTTATTCATCTTAACTACAATTTACTAAAGTCTCATAATAAATGGCTCAGGTTTAAAAAGCAAAAATTAATTGAAACAAATGTTGGTTTAGTGGTCATATACTTCTGAAGTCGGCGTTTGTATTAGTCACAATTTCGTCGTCGTGATTGATCAAAATACATATATTAATTGTGATTAGCGCCGACTTCGAGAGTAGAAATGGACTAAACCAGCATTTATTTAAATTATTTTCAAGTTTTTGTGACATAGAAGTCGGTTGTATTTTTTTAACTTAAGTATACACTTAAGAGAAGGGTTTTGGTGATAGTCCGTCTTAATAACCATGCGTGGTCTAAAAGTTTTTACGCCCCCTTTAGAATAATAATATATAAAGATCTTTAAAGAACTCTGAAATATACAGAGAACGTATAATATGTTGCAGATTCATGTTAAAACGAATTTAGACAAGAGATTTTAATAAATAATAATTAAGTCTTAACATAAAGAGTTGTACTTGCATTAAGTTGTAGTTGCATTTAAATTGACTTAGAAAAAGTGTTGTCATTCGTTATTCTCTACTCAGTAAAGTTTATATGAGGCTAAAAGTCTAACTATAAACAACTATAGGCTGCTTAATCAATTATCAATTATTATCAATTAGCCGCTGTTTGTCGCGCAACTGTAACTCTGCAATCGCGAGACGGACAGGGACATTAGCCCCTTACAAAATATTGTATTTACAAATTATTATAGTGCCCTAAAAATGCTTCGCACACTAAGTATTTCAACTCTGTCATGTGAATACCTACATGTCGATAATTTGAGCTTTGTATGACCCTTGGACCGTACATCAATGTAAACAAATAATTATTTTAGCAATAATTAAAAAAGCGAAACGTAATGTAGAAATATTTACCTTTCCAAGTTATCCCCAAGTTTCGCTGCATCGAACTTCTTTTTGGGCACTATGAGATCTTCTTCCTCGATATTTCTTTTATTCCCTTTCACAAGAACTGGACAGATCCAACAAATAAACAGTTTCGATAAAATATTCGGTTTGTTCCTTTTAACACCAGCATTTTTATTGTCTGTATCGCTTGCAATTCCGTTCATTTTAAGTCACAATAAATCGATTCACGCACATGTATCGAATTCGACTCAATGGTTGTATTGTCATTTATGCATAAATAACATAATATGTAAAATTACTCGTATAATGACTCGATGAATACTGTCTAATCAACGAGCTCTATGTATTTGATAAGGAAATAATCAGCTCAATACGTACAAAGGTTTTAGGGTTCCACAAATTACTAAAATCCGTCATTAAATAAATAAGTGGTAACACTCCTGGTCTACTTTTTATTAAATTTTCTAGCAATTCTATAAAATAGGCACCGTGTCTGTTCATAACATGGTATGGGGAAAATATGACTTTGTTTGCCATGCCTCGTGTGTGACGTTCATAGGCGATATAAATAACATTTTATTAACGAACGTTAACAGTGTTCTCCAATGAGGAAGTTTCATGATATTATGTTGTTTCATTGATATTATTATTTTCAATGTAATATAATTGAAATAAAAAATATTACTTTGGTACTAATAATGTGGCCTGATTTGTACCGGCGCGACGTTACTATTGCATATTTTTATATGAAAAAGTAGTGATTGTGGCATAACTGTGTATATATGTGTGGATGTATGTTTATTTGTAAGTATGCCCATTTCTTTGGCACTATAGCCTAAACGAGTTAACTGAGTTGAATGTTGTATACATATAATTAGAATCACCTCAGATTGGAAAGTTAAATAGGCTATAATTTAAAAAAATGGCGCCCGGAATTAGAAAAAAAGGGGAGGGAAGGGACGACTTTTTTACTATTACGTCAATACGGGTATTAAAATAAACGCAGTGAATACACCAATCTAGCATTAAATGAAATATACACCATTACGAACAAAAAAAAAACGATTTAAGCAGTCAGGTTTTTGTATTAATGTTTAACGATGTTAGTACTAGTTATATCGTGTTAGGTTGTTGTTCTAATTGTTGAAATCTTTGTCGGATAAGGGCTCCAATGCTAAATGTATTTAGTTCGTAACGTTATCTTATCTACTAATAGAGGCTTTCTTATTTGAAACATTTTATTTTAACTACGGAACCATCTGCTTCTATAATGACAAATACAGATTATACTTTGCGACAGGTTGTT
This sequence comes from Cecropterus toxeus, assembly GCA_018249875.1. Taxonomy (NCBI): domain Eukaryota; kingdom Metazoa; phylum Arthropoda; class Insecta; order Lepidoptera; family Hesperiidae; genus Cecropterus; species Cecropterus toxeus. The sequence goes on along the minus strand of DWNE01001971.1, from coordinate 11,918 downwards.
AATCGAATAAGATAAACCTCAACTCAAATAATCAACAAGTGCGTACCGGTGACGGTCTATAGTAATTATATGAAATTAAATATGCCTCGTCACCATTAAAAACATTTATTGTAAATTAATGCATTTAGTCTATATGCATTAGTAAAAAAATGCACCTTGGAAAAAAAACATTATCTTTAAATTACATGGTTTACTAGTATCTTATTTTGTATAATAATTATATTGAAATACAAACTATAAACTATTATATTTTATCCATGAAACTATTCTAAAATTAGTGTAATTGATTTTACGTATAAACGAAAAAATCGTATGTTTTCGAGATACGACAAAATCGCTTTCATGTGTCGATATACACCGGCTTAATAAGTCGCACATTGCCTGTAAGTTAGTATTAGTATATACTTTTTTAAATTTATACAAGTGTCTCATAATAAAAATAATTGGCCAAGTGCGAATCGGACTCGCAGGCGAAGGGTTCCGTATCATTACCATTCACAAACCTTAAAGAGAATAGCTATGTTGTAAAAAATGTAATAGCTGTGTTGTAAAAATAATAAACATGGTCAACAGTTGTCCAACTACTAACATAAGTTTGTTTTTCATAGTGTTTGTATGAATTACAAAGTTATGTTATGCGGTTTTGAAAAAGTGCTATATCTCAAAAACTGTCAACTGTATCTTGCTCGAACCAATTTTCGTTGAAAGTTTTCCTTGACATCTACTTAATTAAATAACTATCTATATTATATTTTTATAAATACATAAAGATTCGATACACAGGAATCGCTTCAATTAAGCCTGTTATATGAATTAAACCCATATTATTTATTCTAAAAAAAAAACAAAAAATATTTCTAAAGCTTATTTATTGTTGTTGCAACCATCTGCCCAAATATACATGCCAAAATAACAAACACTTAAGAACATTTTGTAATTGTAAATATTAATTTATATAAAAATTATAACAATTAAATGGAATCATAAAATCATAAAATCAGTTCCAAAAATAATCTGTTTAATAGTAGACTGTCTTCGAATGGAGGGGACATACTTGTGAACTTAACGAATCACATGTGCATTGGGAATTCGCCAATTTGCTTTCAATATTTTCTACCAACATTTTTACATGACAAACGGGTACCATAACACAATCACAATTTTTGGATTTCGAAATACACATCGTTACGTTATTTTTAACGGAAACGTCACTTTTACCGCGTTTCGGCAAATGATTAATAGGAGAATAAATGGAATCATAAAATGCCTTTTTGTGCAACATTTCATTTTTGTTTTTCCGCGGACTAGGACAACAGTCATACCAGTACAATACCTCATCATCATTCAAGCACTCTGTTGTTACGCTTACTAAATCATCAAAAGTGCTCGTCATATTATCATTAATATCATTAATATGTTTTATGTTATCATTAGACTTTTTTAAAACGATTTCCTCATCATCCCTAGCGCTTACGTTTTTAATACTTCGAGACTCTGGAACCACAGGTACGAATGAGGCTTCGTTAACTTCAACATAATTAATCATGTTCTCTGATCTAGCACGCTTTGGTATACTGTGCATAATGTAAGATAGATTGGGAAGTAATTTCTTATTTATTTCAACCGTTTTCCAGATTTTATCGATTTTTTCGACATATGTTTGACTGAGAGATTTTGAACAAACACAAGAACCAAAATTATTATCACACGAACAGCTTAATGTATAACCTACATACGGTGCAACTAAAGTTATCTGTGAACTTACTTTAGGAACTTCATTGACTTTGACCGATGTATCTGAATTAGCTTGAATAGTGTGCATTGATTCTTTTTGCATGGGTTCAGATTTTAATTCCATATTATTTAAAAAACCACATGTCTCTAATGGCAATTCGTTATGTAAGTTATAACAGTGAGTTATAATTACTTCGTTAGGACTGCTTATTTCTAATGACAAATCACTTTTAGAAGTTTGAACGTCTTTGGTATGTTTCATTTCAATCGCGTTACAAGACTTATCAGTAATTTCAAGGTTGCATGATCCCTGAATTGAAACATTTTCAAGAGCGATACATGAATTCTTAGGTTCTTTACAACTATTACTTGCATTTTGAGTTTCTTTTAATGAAATATTATTTTTCCCATTATTTTTTTTGTTCCATTCAATATTCTTATTACTTTTACAGTTACATAAACTTTTAAGGCGCTCAAAATCATTTTCGATCAAATTACTCACTTGTTTCAACACCCCAGGTAGAACAGTTTCTAAACTTTCTTTATTTGAAACGCAAGAACATTGAACTCGTTTGATTTTCATTTTTAAATATTCTTCCAATAACGTATTAACTCTAATCCAACTCCCACTAGTATTACTTTCAACTGAACATTCACATTTAACATTATATGTGTAATCAGAAATTAGTTGTTTTATTTTATCTAAAATAGTTATGAAAACTTTTTCTTCTTCATCTGGTAAGATGCATGTAGCATTGCATGAAGATTTTCTAAATTCAGCCAGCTTATGTTTCAAATGTTGTTCTAATAAATAAAACGTATTAACTTCTAAATTCTTTGTTTCGTTATCATTATCACAGCATACACAACTGTTTGTATCATGGTTCAACTCATTCAGAACTTCATCTGAGCATTCATCTTTTTTAAGTTCGTAATCGTTTTCTTTGGTTGCCTTAATATTTTCAGAAATGACTGATTTCGTCTGGAAGTGATTTATTTTGCAAGGCTTTCTTTTATCATCAAAGGATTTTATTTCATTTGGTTGTTTTATTTTATTTAAAGTACTGCCTAATTTCTCAGAGGATATAATGTTGTAGTAAAATTCTGATTGTTTATTTTCATTAATAGTAATATTTTTGTTACCGGTGTTTGATATTTGATTTAGTTTTTTTGCAAAATTTGTTTTGCGATCATTTACATCTGTTAAAGTAACTCCTAAAAACTTAACCAGAAAATCTCGATCACTTGGGAGAAAATTACTTATGGATGTTTGGTTATTTTTGTGTGAAAGTTTACTTTTGCATATATCCACATTTACACTTTTTGTCAAAATATCATTTTCGATATCTAAATTAGTAAGAACATTCTCTTTAGTATTTTCGTCTATCGAATGTTCTTTTTGCACCCCATGAATACTGTTTGCTATATCATTCTGAGTTGATTTTATACAGGCACACTTGCTTGTGTTTAAACATTGGAATAGTAAATTAACATTACTCATAGTATTACTCTTGTGCATAAATTCCTTTTCTGTGTCGCGTTTTACGTTGCATTTACATGTGTGTTCATTACTTTTGTCTAAATTAATTGCACCAATATATTCTGATGTTGTCACGGGTACCGGATTGGTTTCATTAGCTGGTACAATGCTGGTAATATTCTGAATAATGGCTTGATTTATTTCGCAGGTATTGACCGATTTCGTATTATTGCTGTATTCAGAATTATGATGAATTTCTTTGATATGATTTGCATTGGTTTTTGGTTCATTCATAGCATTAAATACCGAAGAATTTAATAAATCGTCTTTCCATTTTAAAAGTGTTTCTAAAAGTTTATCTATAGATGTATTCGACGGTACCTTGTGAAAACATGTACACTTTTTTGTGCATGGGGTCTTCGACGATTTTTTATTTTTTAAATTACTATTATCTTTTGATAGTATTTTATCTATGGGTTTTGTTTGTTTTAAGCTAGGTATTTCAGACACTATGTTATGAGATACTCTTTCTTGCCAGGAATTTACGTCATTTACATATGTGTTTTGACATTCACTACCTAGATCTTTTTTACCATCAAAAAGACAAAGATTAACCGCATATGATTGTTTGATTTTCTTAAACGTTTTTCCAGTCGCTTTATTGTCAGATATGCGACAATTATGTATATCAATGGTCTTTTTATTATTTTTCTTCATGAATCCGGCATAAGATGTATTTTTCTTTTGAATACTACTTGAGTGTGCAATTATGTCTTTGGGCTCATTTGTGTTTACTGATCTGTTAATTGTTTGTTGTTTTAGTAAATTATCTTCGTTATATAACACATTGCTAGGGATCGTTGATGCATTGTCGGGCCCCTAAATAATATGTTCGAGTTAAGGTCAGAAACAAATGTTTGAAAATAAAATATTCATCTATTAATACTCACTTACCGATGCTTGTTGAACTATTTTAGCTATTTTATCTTCCATGATACGTAAATCTTCCTTCTTGACGGTTTCCTAATAAAACAATTTTATACAATATATACATAAATTAATCATGATTGAACCTCAGTAAAATCCTAAAAGAAAATAAGCCTTAATGAGGCAAAAAAATACTATTTTGGATATTAAAAAAAAAACACATATGTACGGTTTCTTAGAAAAGGTCGAATTGTATGGTCATAAATAACAATAATATACTTCAACCGTGAAGTAGCGCTGACAATTAATTCACTATTTTATCTATGGGTACTCGAAGTAAGGTACACGGATATTTTGCGGCGGTGCCGTACCTGATAACGCAACAATCTATGATTCAAGTTCCTTGTAATTGTTTTACTCATATCATATAAATAATGCATAAAAATACGTTTAAATTCATTTTCAATTATGTTTTAATTCCAACAAAGACGTATTTTAATGCAAATGAAACAATAAATTTGTCTGCAACGACTGAGCAAAAAATTACAGACCTATTTTGTCTGCAATCACTCGTAATAAGCCTGCCATGCAAATAAGAGAAAGACCTATATGTATATCTGCTGTATAAGAACGATATAAGAAGCAACTTTATATAGGACAGGGGTTCTTGATGTCGATCACAGATGAGTTGCGATTCCAGAAGGTTAGGGAGGTGGTCACCTCATAAGTAAGTCATGCGCACTCTACTACCGATATAGCAGAACTGTTTCATTTTAGAAATAGGTGTGGCGGTATCACCTTCCCGGATGAACTATAGTTCTACCATTTATCGAATAATAAAAATAGCACACCTTTTTCAAATCTTCTATCTGAGTCCTTAGCAGGGTAACATCTTGGAGAGCTCGTTTCATGTACGAGGGGTAAGCATTGTCGTTTTTTTTACCACTACTACCAATAGTAGGCGGTTTTATCAAACATGGATACGCAGTCGCTTTATCTGTAATTTTTATATTACAGAGCATTTAGCTGTTGGTCTTATCATGATGACAATTATTTTTTTAAATATAACGCTAATAAAACCCTGATGTAATTAGTTATTTTTTTTACAATGTCATGCATACTTTTATTTTTTGTATGAATTATTTGTCAATTAGACTGGCACATTATGATAAGAAAACCTGTCTATCTTTAATTTCATTTCTAAAGAATTCTGGTTAGATAAATATATTACACAGTACATAGTTCTAAAGTCGGCGCCCATATGCTCGCGGAACATAGATTCGTCGTCGTGATATAGCAAAATATGTTGAGCACCGAGTTTAGAACTATGTACTATGTACTGTGTATGTACTCTACTTTTTTTTTATGGCATAGAAGTCGGTTTCTATTTTTTGTTATTTTTTTTATTAATTATACAGACGAATAGTTCGCTCAGTGTCCGAAATTCCGTTCATATCGTCAAATATGTATATGGTTTGATAAGAGCCATTTTCCACCCATCACATACAAAAAAAGGAGTGTACTTCAAGATATGTATTTTTGTCACTTTAAATGTTCGCCATAAATAATATTGTATGTTTCGGAAATGATCGCCAAGTAAGAGTGTGTTTAGCCTTTTTTGTACGATTTGTATATATTTTTAGATCTTTGAATATTTTGTTACAGAGCGTTCCATGTTCATCTTTGCCTCCCAATAATTGTACTAATTATAGGCTTGTAACTAAGTATTCATTTGTTTGTTTCAATAAACATTTTTGAAACTAAATATTGACGGATAAAAATCACAACCACTCTAGATTATAATATATATATATATATACTTTATCTACAAGTTGTGCTATACTACGCTACTTCTCAGAAATTTATTAAATTGACTCATGCACCATTCTATTCCGTCTTATGATAAACAAACCGTCACTTTTTAGACTACAATACACATGCCCAAACGTTTGATTTATTCCGGAAATCCCCACCGACAAATCCCCACCAGTGGGGATTGTTATATTTTTTCCAAATATCCCCACTAATAAACCTAACTCAGCTTAGTGGTGATTTCTGGAAAAAAAACTAACTACCCCCAGATATAATAGTTTCAAAATTAATAACAAAAATCGTTAATCGTTTAACTAGATCTTTATGTAATCATGTCAATATTATATAATCAACTTTTATTATAAATTATTTACATTGAACTAATAAATCTGGATCTTCAGTTATTTTTAGGCGGCGCAAAAACTTAAAAATGACGCCCCTGCCCACTTAAATTTATTTTTACCATCTTAATCACTTCAGCCAAGAGATGTCCAATTATTGGTGGTCATTAAAACGTATACGTGTCAAGAGTTCCATTTCCTACTGGCTAGGCGTCCCAATGGTTACAGTGAAATAAACGATGTGTGATAATGATTATTATGAGTTGCGCATTCGTATGCAAGGTTTGCATTTGCCGCCCTCTGCATATGCCCCATATTGCCCCCCCTCCCCTCCCTAGATCCGTTGCTGTTACGCAATAAATAAACTTTAAATCTTGCATACAGCTATCTTACTGCTAAGTATGTACATTATACCTACTAACAATTACATCTTCTTGTGTACTTACTTGTCAGCGGTTTACATTCGCAAGGCGGAGGTCCCGAGGAGACGATGTTCTTAGCTCTTTGGACCAGTTCATCTGCCCTCTCTTGGAACAATTGCTCCGCGAGTTTAGTGGCCATTTTCTGGGCTCGACGCTCTAAGGCACGCTCCTGCCAACCCTCATTTTCTATGTCCCCAGGCTCTGGGAGAATCTTATATTTATCCGCACATGATACACCAACCCACTGTGGGAAGATTATATTGAAAAGAATGTCTTGTTGTTGTATGCTATATTTCTAAAACTAAGCAATACGAATCGTAAGTATCGACCATGTTTATGGTAAAAGGTGCACAGGTTACCGCTGAATTTAGAAAACAACAGTTAAGGGGGAAGCTTATGTATGTCCATATCTATGATCAGTGGGTCTTAAAAGAAATATTTGAAATTATGTCTGTTATTTCCCAAAAAAAGACGTATAAAATTTGGTAGACTTGGTACATCTTTCGATTATTTTGGCCAAATTCAACAGTTTGCCAGCGTGATCGATTATTATTCCTTGTCTGTCTCAGGATAGATCTATGCTCATTAGTTGAATAATAAATAGGTGAGCAGTTGAGAACGGTATCATCACTAAGTGGATCGGTGAAGATGATACTGACGAATTATTTGCCTTGTTGATTTTGCAATTATATTTGTCAATTGTTTCCGTTTAAACTTTGTATCCTGAACGACTTTTAGCAAGCACTTAGCGTACAATTAGCAAAATTCAGCGAGCAATAGATCAGAAACACAAGCCTGACACGACATCTCGACAGCCTTAGCAATGAGTAAGCGAGTTACGTGGAAGATATTTATCTTCAGGCGCTAGCACAAATTACTTGCAACAAATGGTTTTCAGTTAGATATTCAGGATCATAATGTCAATCGTAGTAAATATATCTGATATTTTTTTTTTATAAATATGAAGTAGTAAACGGGTAAGCAGCCCACCTGATGGTAAGTGGTTACTGCCGCCCATGGACATTTGTAAGCAACTTCATATAGAACAGGGGTTCTATATGTTTGTTTGTATGTATGTTCATTAATATGGCACGTGTTACAGCACAAACGGCTTAATGGATTATAACATATCATTGGAAGTGCATTTCAAAAAAATGAACATACGTATTCATACATACAATCATACATTCATTAAAAAATATTCCCTCCACATTATCCTTAAACTGTACTCATATTTATACACTTATTAACGTTACAAACAGAATTGGAAGAACCGCAATATTTCTTTCGCGGAGTCCTTATTACTTTTCTTGTACGTTTCTAATAAAGTAGATTTGTAAAGAATGTAAGCCTTTGTAACCGTGGGATTAAGGCAAACACAATAATATGAGAAAAAAATATAGCCAGTTTCATTCAAGTTCTTTCCAAGTTGGCTTTTGAAATATTTTTTATTAGGTAGAATTTTTATTTTTACGGGTTTTTAACCAGATGATGAGAGATATATGAGGAAAATCTATCTGTATCCAAATCTATCTATGTTATATTTATATGGTTTTTAGATAAATAAGTAGCTGTAGCTATATATAAAAGCGTTAGGACTCTCGAATCTAATTATTCATCGCAAATATTACTACTGAAGCTAAAACAACTAAATTTAGCATCAATGCTAAAGCTAGCAACACTAAATTTAGTATCATTATTCATTAAAAAAGATTTTAAAAAATCCTTTTTAATTAATGACACTACTTCAAGACTTCGCAAAATATATTGGGAAAATCTAACGATATGACGATTTGGGGAGAATCTTTTTCCATTAAATCCAGAACAAAAGGTTCTGGCTTGGTTGATAATGGGTCTACAGCGTTACGTCTGCCGCATTGCAATAGTAAATTTAATTATATGTGTCAGTTAATATTATATAGCTTTTCTAGAGATATTTTAAAAATATAAAGTGCTACTTTACTATGACTCCGAATCTATTTGGAATTTTAGACTGGTTTCATAGAAGTACTGACAATGGATGGAAATTCCTGCACTAATTTGCATTGGAGTAGCCTGGAGGAAAACATAGTACGTATTATATCTCCCCTATGTAAATAAAACCTCGTCCCTGTAGTTCCGAGAATAGAATACGGCTGCGGTATCCCTTGTCTATCATTAAAAGGGGGCTTCCGGGAATCCGGACGGCAAGAGTTGGACTCGAACCGTCAAGCCAACTAACCCCGGGAACGACGAAACGGTGAGTTTTGTTTCGAGGACTCCGGTTGCATTTCGTTGGAGATCCCGGAGTCCTCTTCGCAGTACCGAGGAAGGCTTATATTATTACGGAAAAATCCCACATAAATCGACGTTACTCTCACGGTGATACCTTTTGAAATACCCCAAAAACAAACAAATAAGAAAAAGGTAAATAAAACCTTGAAAAAAAGCTACATACAAATAAAATACAAAGACGTATTTATTTACATTATTTATCAGTCTGTTCGATTACTTCATCTAAAAGTTTAACTATAGCGAGTTTTCAGCTTTGTATTGTGGAGTTTTCAAATAATAAAAGCTATTATCAAGGAAAACAGAATACAACAAATCAAAGCGATATCCATTATTGCCAGATGTTGAATTTCTCAAGAATACTTCGATATACTTCAAGGATTTTAAGGTTAATTTTATACTATACGATAACGACTTACGTCTTTATCAGCGATCCCCTAAACGTATCGCTGGATTAACTGTTGTCTGTATGTATGAAATAACTTTTATGACAGAAATATCAAAAAAACAGTTTTTTATTGGGTTTTTGCGTCATAAAACTCCATTCTCAGAACTGCTGGAAGAAATTTCATTAGACATAAGCGGTACCTTTGGACATGATGTTTTATGTAAGCTTTATTTATATTTGTTCATTCTGAACTACAACAAACAACAATCAAAATGAGCCTGTTGTCCATATTTCATGGTTTAAAAATTGGTATCTTTTCGCTTTTAAATTAAATACGCATGTAACATTTAAAAACCTAAAGGTCTTTGAGGAACCCAATAACATATGGTATGCTACAGTGACGGATCATAGTTAAAATTAAGTGGATTTCATGTATTAGAAGACACGTTAGGTCATCGATTATTAAATTTTAAAAATATTTTACGACCGACAAATTTTACATCGCTTTGTGATCATAAAATTATAAAAACAAGATTTTTTTCAAAAGTTCTTAAATCTGTATTATTGAAGTAGACAAAATCACTGGTTCTTATATTGTTGAAAATGTTTCTGTAACCTTTTCGTATTCTATCAATATAAAGATAGGTCATAGAATATTTAATAAATTAATTTTATCCAAGTCGTAGTCGTACCATCTAAATAACTAAGTATGATGTAAAATATAGGCCTTCGTGCGAAATTTCAATAAAACAACATCAGATTCATACCACGATAACAGCTGTTATACCGGTAAGTTTACCTTGTGACTTGATTAACCTATTAAGTCATTATGTAACAAACTGTGCTGTCATCGCGTTCGGTTAAGTTAATTCCGTTTGCGTGTTAAATGTTTACAATTTATACTGAGGGGTTTTCCTTCGTTCCGTTGAGGTGGCAGCCCTACTTTATTTTTTACTGCTAGGCTCTGTTGCTTTGCACAACTGGAATCATAATAATACGGAGTATATATGACATTGATTGGTGATCAAACAATATTGGTCAAACAGTTATTGCTCATAAGACCTTGGATACGGATTATCTTTTTACAGGTGGTAGAACCAATGTAGTTCGAAGCGTGAAGCAGTTCTTACGTTTCGGTCGAAGGGTGTTGTTGCCGGCTCACTTATATGTGTTGAGTTACTTATATGTACTTACTTATTGTTTCTTATTTGTACTCAGATGCTTTGCTACTCCTGAAGACTGAGATGGTCACCTCATATATAAGTAAACCGCCAATCATAATATCAACGAAACATATAAACTGCTTCACGCTAGAAATAGTGTGGCACAGTACAACCCGGTAGAACTACAGTGACTGGCCAAATGACTGGCCAAAAATGGCCAAAATATGACCACTTAAAGTAAAGTCAGAAATATCAATAAAATTAAATATCCGTCATTCAACTGCTATTATTATTTTATTTTGAACACGAAGCTTTGTGGGATAAGTTCCGTATTGTTAGCAGGTAATGACTACATATGACGAATGACGTATGACGTTCGCCATTCAGCATTTGCAGACTCATGGGAGATAAGCGAATGGGGACTGTGGCGTCCAAGTGATTGCGGGTAGCGGGTGCGGTTTTTATTATTTAAAAAGTTGCACAATTACAATTTTTTTAACTTAAGTTTTAATGAAATGCAGAATTGTGCATACCTGATACTGATTGGGGTTATTATAACAATAACAACCTTTTATTGACACTCATAGCCCAAGAAAAACATTTCTTATATCTCGCGGGTGCCATGGGCAGACACAACGACTAATACACAAACACTCGGCTCCGGAACAAAAATCTAAATCATCATTCGGATATCCACCTTGCAGTGGAAACTGGAACCCATGGTTTGCCAGACCGGTACGATCAGCCAATCTGCATGGCTATGGCGTATTGTATTTCTTTATACGTATCGTAATTTTAACTCGCTATATCTTTTCTCTCGCACCCCACGTCAGCTTACATTATATAGCAAAAGGCATAAACTCGGTTGCCTATACCGCAACAGTAATTGCGTGTTCCATTGTGAGAACTCGTTTCATCGCAATGAAAGGAAAACATACTAAAACGCTTGGTATTATATTATTTCCTGTGTAATATATTGACGCAACAGGCTATTAAAAGGCATGATATTTAATAGAAAAAGTTGTTATAAATGCTTCAATTTTTCCTGAAATATAACAGCGAAACGAGATTGCTTTTTAAGGCACCGAAATAACTTTGTTCTAGAAATAAATGTTCTGGCCGGTTCGATTTGATTTTGCTTGTTTCATGGATAATATTTTTAATATTAGGCAAGTGTGAGTCGAATTTGCTCCCGAAGGATTCCGTACGTAAATGATTTTTTTTCGGAAATAGGATAATATAATATTATCATATAGGTTAATAAAAATATATGCATTACCGTAATAGGTAAAAACTCTTAAGTATTGTAGCATCACCAGCTTGAGATGTTAAAATGCCGATAATACTACGTGTATATTGAAATCACAGGATAATGAAGTT
>DWNE01001970.1:0-20118 GCA_018249875.1 Cecropterus toxeus | reverse complement strand
GCCCGTATCATTAAATTTGATTGACTTATTTACCGGACAATATTATTGAAGAAGTTATTTAAAACAGACTTATGTTTTATATAAATTCTTAAATAATATTGTACGGTACAAAACTAGGTTTCCTATAAAAGTTTATATGGTCATATTCCTTGATGAGAATAGTTTGTCAATCATGAAATGCATGCAGATATTTGCTAGCTCGACAGCCTTTTAAACATTGTAACAGTATGTGCTTACTTATGTGGTTTCATTTTTATCTTCTCGTCTTCTTAATTTTATGCAAGCATGTATATATTGACCCATAAGAAGGCATTTTCTTGTAAATTAGTTGTTACTTACAAACATATTTTCGAGAGATCTCTTGGCCAGCCAGCAGTTCAGGAATACCGGGATAAACAAATTGCGAAGCGGCGGGAATGGCACCTGTTTGGTTAATGATTTATTTAATTTGTTCGCAAAGGAAAGTGATGATGAATAGGTACATTATAAGTAGTGATGTCTTGTAACGATCCTTACTCCATGACGCAATTTCATGGAAATCGGGAAAAAGGCAGATAATTATATAAATGTTATTTTTCATAGTACTATAAAATTTTGAAATAATTATGAACTTTAAAACTTCATTGCTTTGCTTGTTTTAATATAATTTGTTATTTAGTGCAAATGTACTGTACTCAATTGAATGTACTCCCATGTATTATTGAGGCATTTGATACTTACAGTCAGAGCGAAAGGGATCGTGTTCACCATCTCCAGGATGAAGTGAAAAGATAAGATTTGCTGCCAGATGTTACCCTGGATTGAAAGAAAAAGCATAGTGACTCGATTGATATAGTGCAATATAAAACAAACGTTAATACATTTAAAAACTAATTAAGCAGCTTTTTTTATAATGCTTGACTGAATTCAAACAACAAATGTTGTTATGGTAAATATAAAATTTATTGTCAAAGGTAATTTTAGAAGTTTTGTTTACCTTGTATCCAAGGTAAGCGAGCAGGACGGCCTCAGCGAAAGAGATCATGGCGAGGATAACTTGGACCACCCAGAGGTAGAAAGGCCGGTTCACCCAGATGATGCCATCCCAGTTAATGATGGGCCTCTCCTGGAACTCCTCCTCGGTGAGGTTCGCTGAATGTTCAAACTCGGTCTTGTTACCCGGCTTACATCCGTAGCTGGAACGAGACGGGCTTCAATTTGACGTCATCCATATGAAAGCGTTGCAGATTTAGTTAGTAAAGGTAAAAGTACAGTGAATGCGAAATACGTAGAACAGAATGGTTTCATCGGGGAGATACTATCGACACACTTTCTACCTCGTGTGCAGCAGATCATGCTTTTACTTGGAAGAATGTGGATGCCGGCTGACTTATATACGAGGCGATTAATTTAGTTTTCAGGAGTGACAACGTATCTGTGATTCTATATTGACTCGATTACAGACACCCATGGATGGTAGTGACCACTTACCATCAGAATCAAATGAAGAAATAAATTGAAAGAAGAAGATTTTGGTCTCTACGCGACTCTATTATTCTATGTATATCATGCTCTTCGTAGCGTGCAGAGCTTTACAGGAGTGCATGTCGTAGAATGTCAGGTTTATTATACGAACGTAATTGCAAATGACAGGGACCATTGACAATTTAAGTAACCTGGCTTATCATGGATAGTGGACGGCGGTGGTTAGACTATAATTCGGTATTTACTACTTTTTGGTGCTTTCCAACAACACTATTATAATATTATGCAATGAATTATTATAAATGGACGTGGTAGTATTAGGCACGTGCGTAGCTGCTTCTTATATAGTCTTATTTAGGTCTGCAGTGCATCTTTCTAAATTGTTCGGGTAAAATGTCTCTCGTGCTGGTTATTACTGTTTTTTCTTACCTGTCGAATGCAGCATTGCGTGCATCGCTATAACAAGAAAGATAATGATAGCTACCCAGGCAAAATCCGCAAAGAAACACCTCATAACAGCAAAACCATAAGAGTAGAACGTCATGCCAAATATTACTGATAAGAATTACAGCAACATTCACATAGATATAATGGCACATTTGGAATGTTTTTGGTGCTGGAAGAAATACTTTTTGAACTAGTAATTTTTATTTTTCGTCACGTATTCGTTTTGCTGTTGAAATATTTGACCTACAAACCTGATAGAGAGCGAAATATTGATTTATATTTGTTGTTTGTAACAATAGATGATATCGTTGGTAACAGGTGTAAAATTTTCAAACTATTATTACTTATCGTAGCTAGAATGTGAACGAACAGAACGGACAGCAACAAGTGTGAATTGGGCTTTGAGCAGTTGCCAATATTTCCGGCTGTCAAATTTAATAAACTTCAGAGTCTCCAAGGTTTAGCAGGAATTTATCCATTATGTTGAAGTTAATTGGATGACCATAACTTGGTAGATCATTTAGAAGTGAAATTCTTACTCGTGAAAATTGCTCCAGCATTTAAGTATTAAATATTAAATATTCAATAGAAAATTGTTAGTATCGTGCCTGTTTAGTGATAAAGTTATGACAAATTTGACAAATTGTAGAATGTTATAACTTAAAATGTAATAAATTTAAAATGTTTTTTGTTTAAACTATAAGAAATGCCAATAAGAAACGTTATGATCATGCCGCGTTTAGTGCACTACGCATTCCAGCAAAATACTTTATGTAGGTTATTATTGTATAATTCGTATTAACCATACCAGGAAGAAGCCTGGAAGACACATTTATAACGTTTGTTCATAAGTGATGGTGCCCTCATCTCTTGTATAGCACTCACCAGGAAGCAGTGATAGGATCACCATCAGCGCACACGCGAAAGATGTATAACAAACAGGCCAGGAGCTTGAAGACCAAGTTTGCGATGCGGATTCGGAGACCTGGAAAGAAGATAAATTAAAATAAAATTTTAGGAGAGAAGCAGGCACATACTTTTTTCTACCTAATCTAAATACTATTCTGGTACTTATCTGAGGTATTCCAACTTAGTCCTCAGGAGTAGCAACGCATCTGTGGCTTATTTCAGGTGAGATTCGGATGTTGATTACAGATGTTCATGGGTGGCAGTGGCCACTTACAATCCGGTGGACTGCACGCTCGTTTGCTACTTTATTTCCTACTAGTTTGATAAATTTCTATAAGAAAATGTAAAAGACATCATCTTTAAAGAAAGCCATTTTATTATAGATTTTTATAAGCCGATTTTCGACTTCTCGAGTCCTTCCCAAATTAAAACCTTAGATCCGCCGGTGGTTACGCATGTGTTACACAATAAGTTGCGTGTTACGTCTTGTTGTAATTACTCACCGGTGAATAGCAAGGGTACCATGATACGTTGCGTATTTAAATTGTTGTCGACCCTTGTGCCCTAATTTCGGAAATTTCATTATGGGAGGGAAATATTCATTTGGTTTAAACGATTCAGGTGAAACACAGGTTTGTAATGAAAATTAAATTCATTAATTATCTAACAGGTGTTTATCTAACAGATGGTAGAACCAGTTTAGTTTAACCGGGATGGTACCAGCGCCACACCTATTTCTGTCGAGAAGTAGTTCTTGTATTTCGGTGGAAGGGTGTGGTTGCCGGCGCACTTATATAGGAGGCGACCATTTTAGTCCTCAGGAGTAGCAACACATCTATGATTGTCTTCAGATGGAACTCCTGTTCTATATGAAATTCCTTACAGATGTCCATGGGCGGTAATTATCGCTTACCATCAGGTGGACCGCATGCGCGTTTGCTACTTCAGTCTGATAAAAATAGTACATTACACAAACCAAAAACGAGATTGGAGCCTGTAAGCTTCATATAGAACAGCGGTTTTGTCTGAAGTCAATCACATATGCATTGTTATTCTCGTGGTCTGAGATGGTCCCATATAAAAGTGACTCGGCAACCACTCCTTTCCACCGAAACGCATAAACTGCTTTACAAAAGAAAAAAATATAAAATAAGAGAGTATACTCGTTAATACAGTATTCATGTCATGAGGAACGGTTTCCAATTCAACGCGTGTCAATTGATAATATTTAAATAACTAAACTAGGTACTAACATTAAAATAAAAAATTCCACTGCTTAAAACGAATTGTTTGTTTCGAAGTTTTTTTCAAAATAGTCAAGTACCCCTCCTTTTCCTCTATTTTAAGGCGCCATTTTTTATGTATACGAGATGGAGACGATTCAAATGATAATTATGTCATACAACACAATCCATCAAGTCGTTTGGGCTGTAGCGCGTGTCAAAGAAATGGAGATACCTACTAACAAACATACATACGCGCGAAAAGCACTACCCTCTTTCTGACCCAGTCGGGTAATAATTTATTTTTCATGATAACTCTATATATATATTATGTAAACAACTTTAGTAAATATTTCAAAACTTCTACCGTAGCTAAAAAATAAGTAGGTAGGCATTTATCCCAAACTTTGGTTTTAGAGACATAATTCATGAAAATTTAATGAATAATGCTTCGTATTCTTCAGGAGTAGTTTATGATATCCTGCGATAACAAAGTTTGTTAAGTAAATAAATTCAAGTTTTAAGATGTATTGGTGTAATAAGTAAGATCCCTTAGCGAGAAGAATATTAAAGAAGAATACGTGATATAATTTATCCTGACAAATACAATATAAATTTCATCTATCCATCTGTCTTTTGAAGTTTACTGCTGAACATAGGCTTAATGGGAGTTTATGCCAATAATCATCGCTTGGCATGCGTCTTGTTGGCCGCAATAGGTGTTGATGTTAGACACGAGACACCAGTGCTTCCAGGTCGTGGTTATAAAATTACAGCATTTTCTACTTAAAACCACTGTAATTATTATACTAAAAATATTTTATACAAAATTACAGTAAATGTTTTATGATTTTAAACAATTTTGAAGGGCAAATTATTCGACAGCGGACATTTTCGACGAAAACAAAAAAAAAAAGGTCATCTACATTTCCATCTGTGCAATTCGACGATCCAAAAAAATCTCATTCCTCGATTAAATTATAGGTACTGTATACTGTAATGAACCATTACCGTATACAGTGAGAAAGTTGAAAATATAGTAGATCTACTTTTTTTATAAGAATGAAGTTGCAAACGAGCTTGCAGTCCAAATGATGGTAAGTGGTCACTGCCGCCCATGGAAATTTGAAAGCAACTTCATATAGAACAGGGTTCACTGCATAAATTAGTGTCCTGTTCATAAATATATATAACACATAAATTCTAAATTCAGTAGAGCCACTTAATTTAAAATTCATTGGTTATTTTAAAATTAATTGGTTAGTTCTTAGAGACGTTAACGTTTTTTCGACAATATTTTGCTGTTGATGTGGTTCAATTGACTTAAGATGTTCAAATGTTCATGGTTGGCCCACCATCCACCATTCTGCATGCACGTTCACAACTTCTTAACTATAACAAATATTGAATCTAAGGCACTGGAGCTATTACGATATTACAAATCTATAAATTCGCTTTCTACACTCATACTCGCTTTCTACACTCATAGCCCCACACTAGGATTTTCTACCGTGTCGTGGGTGCCATGGACATACAAAGACGAATACACAAACACCCAGACCCAGAACAGAAATCTAAACTCAACATTTATATTTCTGTCTGGCCGCGAATCGAATCCGGGACCCACTGCGCGTAAGACCGATATGGTGACCACGCTCCGCCACGCGGGTCTTCAAACTCAATTCGGAAGTCTTTATTCAGGTCGCGCATAACATTTTAGTTCTATATTCTAAAGTAGTTGAAGTAAGTTGAAGTAGCAAACAAACATGCAGTCACAGGCAGTTACTGCAACCCATGGACATCTATTATCAACTTCATATTAACATATTCTTAACGACATAACGATAACTCATATTTAAAAAAATAATAAAAAAATACAACCCACATTAATGCTACAAAAAAGTAAAAAATAATTTAAATTCATGTTAGTTTAGTACATAGTCCCGAAATCGGTGCTCAATCAATTCGGTATTGATAACCTCCACCTTCTTGAACCTTATATGAGAGTCAGCCGCAGCTAGACCCTACAATAGAAACCTAGCTAGAAATAGGTGTAGCGATAACTCTCCGGGCGAATCACACTGTTTTAAACGCCTTCAAATATAAATTTAGTTCTCCTATCTATCTATCCTATTTATTAGCTGACATTTTGAGCATAAACAATGAAAATGTCCTTTAAATAATTTAAGATACGAACTTACCTTAATATTGCATGAAGAAACTAGTATCATTTCTTGTGGAGAAGTACAACGGTTAATTATTATTGCATAACACCAGATAAATTGGATTATAGCGTAGTAAATATACTCGTATATTGCTTTGCAAGGGACGTAAGATGAAGTTCGCCCGCGGCGGAAAAGTTCGGTGGTCATGTCCATCCATTTATTATTAATCGAAGGCGAGGAAGTTTCGAATTGTGGTAATGTAGGTTTAATAACATCTATACACAGATGAGTAGGTTCCTCATGTACCTCTAGGGAGTTATAAAACCCTATATTTAGGTATATTGACACGGTCAAGAGAGTTCGAATTTCAATAAGTAAATTAGTATTTTTTTTTAATTGTAAAACAAAACGATTTTTTCGTTCATAATGATAACGATGTATATGAGTAGTATACTCTATTTCCTAGCTTTCATTTGATATCCATGTGTTCGCGAAAGTAAAAAAGTCGCTCCTCTCCTATTTTTTTCCCTATTTGTAGGCCCTATTTTAAAAAATATGTATAGCAAACTGAGAACCTTCTAATGATATGTCATACGTCACAATCTGTCATCTGTCAAGCCGTTTCGGCTGTAGCGAGTGCAATAGAAAAGGACATACATACAAACAGACATACATATATACATACATACGATCGAAAAATTTTAACCTCCTTCTGTCGCAGTCGGGAAATAATGGCATTTCATTTCACTGCATTTTATAGGGTCCAAAGTTATCCTCCTACAATATATTTTTTACCTACCAATAAAGTGAAATTTGTTAGATTATTATGAATTTAATAATAATTTACGTATACGCTTGCGCCTTTATGGGTTAAATGTCATACGCCAGAGGCAACCGTAGGAGTGAACACGGCAACTTCCGAATAGTTAATCGCACCCGGATGAATGGTATATGAATACACAAAGGACAATTAGACAGATGGACATGCATTCATTGATATAATACATAGATGTGCATCTTTAGACAATGAAGTAATATGCTAATAACGCTTAGATCAGATATCGCCTTTGAACCTTGCAGTGTTCTGCTATAGTTGGATCATAACAATGACAGCCAATAGCTAATCGTTCACGTCCTTGTAAGACAATAGCGGTCTCAAGGTTTGCTTGAGCAATATGCTGGAGTAAATAGCCCAATTTAATTAGCCGCCGAAATTAGGCGACATGATATCATCAATTTTATGAATATAACACTATAAAATCTATTTATGTAACTGGCTTTTGTTTTTCCTCCTTTGCAATTTTATTTTTAAAGTCGACGATCCGATGTAAAATCATCGTCCCTAAGGACATGTACAACACCTGAAAATTATCAATTTATCGCTAGCTTTGAAGAGAAGCTCTTCATCGAAAATACCCATAGCATCGCATTATGTGCCGTGAGTACGACTTTATTATGCTTCCTCAAAGTGATTAATCACTATTAACGAACACATAAGGGTGCAATGTACATTGCAATCTACAGGCTAAACGTAAACGATGATAGTTTTGAAAATAATAAAACCGTAATAAGGACACTGGGAAAATGTTAGGAAGAAGTTAATTTTTCAATCTTGCACGTTCGTAGCAAAAAGTAACGTCTTAAACTTAACTGAAGTGCTGAGAATTGTTACAAGTCCAATTGATTTTTTTAATCAGACTGAAGTAGCAAGCGAGCATGCAGTCCACCAAGATAAGTGGTAATGCCGTCCATGGACAACTGTAAGCAACTTCATACAGAACAGGTGATCTATCTTTCGATCACAGATGCGTTGCTACTCTCGAGAACTAGGATGTTCGCCTCAAATACAAGTGAGCCGGCAACCACCCTTACACCGAAACCACGGTAATAGTAGATATTACTACCATGCCGAAACGCAAGAACCGCTTCACGCTAGAAATAGGTGCTGCGGTGGTACCTCCAGTGTCAAACTACACTGGTACCATCTGGTAAATATTGGTGGTATTGATGAAACCTCTTCCTTCGCCGAGAGAACTGCAAATCGATCACAGTTTAACATATAAATCTCTTATACGTAGGAATTTATATTTTATGTTTAATGTAATTCGCACTATTTCGCCTTGAATAAGAATATGTCTCTGCTATCTAAAAGTCGTTGAACTTAACTTCGTCGTTCGTTCTTAAGTCGTACTTTTGGTAAAAAAAAAAATAGTTAAGTAGCAAATGAATTGATCGATTAGACTTTACAAATATTTTTAGTACATGAATGGTATATACTTTTGTAACCACGATCAAATATTTCTTGATCAAAGATCAAATATTTATATTGTAAGTGAGAGTTTAAACTATGGTGACATTAATGCCGCTTTCCAGGTATAAAGTTCGACCGGGGGGATACCGCCACATAGGTGTGGCAATATCTCCCTGGAAATGGCTTTCTAGAGTAAAGCAGTTCCTGCCTTTCGGTGAAAGCTTCGATCAAATTGATCGAAGGGTGAAAGGGTGTAGTTGCAGGTTTACTTATATATGAGGCGACCATCTCTGTCTTCGGGTATGGCACCGCATCTGTAATTGACTTCAGATAGAATCTCTGCTCTATGTCAAGTTATATACAGATGTCCAAGGGCGGTAGTAACTATTTACCATCAGATGGACTGCATGCTGGTTCGCTAATTAATTCTTAAAATTCATGTCATACATTTATACATCAAACAAATTGATATACATACTAGCTTACATACTTATTAATGTCACCGACGCATTAGATTTGTGAATTAACAATATAATAAAGTGAAGTGGGCCGAATAAACCTATTCTTAGCGAAATACGTAGTGCATTTCTAAGCGGAAGCGGTAACATATCACACGAATTAATCAAGTATGTATGAGTGTCGCGACATGCATGTGATACTTCTCATGGCACTGAGAAAGCTGACAATTGTCTAGTGAATTGAAATTCGACCTCTTGCTCATCAAATCTACGTTTGAACTGGCTGACTGCCTGAGATCTGAACCATTAATACCTTTATCCCCAGATTCCAACTTTTTTATACGAATAAAGTAACAAACAAGCACGCAGTCCACCTGATAAGAATCTGTAGGCAACTTTATATAGAACAAGGATTCTGCCTAGAGTCGATAACAGATGCATTGCTACTTCCGAGGACTAAGATGGTCGCCTCATACATAAGTGCGCCGGCACTCACACCCTTCACGCGAAACGCAAGAACTGCTTCACGCTAGTAATAGGTGGGACGGTGGTACTTCCCCGGTCGAATTACATGGGTTCTACCACCTGGAAAACATGTCCAGATCCCTGGATCTCTAGGACTCCAGATCCCCAGATTCCCAAATCGTTAGATCCATATCCAAAAATCTGATCCGAATATCAGGCACTTATCTCTAATTTATCTAAAATACACTAGAACTAAAAGTAATTAAAATGATTTAAAACTTAGGTACTGCTTTTCGGTATTAAGAAATATTTAAGCGCGAACACGTTTTGTGCATCTTACGTAAGTCATCGTCTTAAATCGCATTAAATGCAAAGTTGTACCTAATTAAGACACTTACATTTATTTTTTATCATATTTTTTATATAAATGCATATGCCCATAACTAGGGAATGCAAATCTCGCGAGATTGGGCTCAAGCGAGATCTCGCGAGTTTATGAATATCAATACTGCGAAATCTCGCCAATTACGAGATCTCGCGTGATTAAGTAATAAGTGTGTTTATTCTGGCATATAGTCATAATATTTGAATAAGTTAGGAAAATAATAATAAGAATTCTAGGTATCATGTAATAATCATTTTTACAATTTTTTCAAATTAACTTTTATGTACTTATTTAACATTGACTTAGATATCTATAGTTTTTTAAATAAACTTTTAATCATCAATTTTGACGTATCTAATCAAATTAGAAATGAAATAAATAATCAGTCTTCTCTTCTAATATTAAACTATAGTCTTTAAATAATAAATAAGTTCTTTTATAATAAAACAACAAGAAGTCAATAATGAAGCTACTATTAAACCACTACATTCGAGTTACTATTAAACTAAAATATTATGGTCAATTAAAGAAAACGTACGTATACTACTCAGAGATCTATTAGAAATTAGAGATTAAATAATAAAATATACTAAGCAAATTAAGGGCTTGTTAAGTTTAGGGCTCAATCAGACATTGACTGTTGTCAGACTAGTCCTAGTAAAAAAACGCACGTCGCACGTCACACGCCGCCGGTTCTATTGTCGACCAATCGCACGCAATGCAAGCGAATCTGAGCGAGACTTCGTCCTGCGCATAGAGTAACTTATATATAGGGCAGTCCTGCGACCGCTACCTCAGGCCGCCAGAGCCCGCGCACCGAAACCGATCTCAGCCCCGTGTTAACATATCAATCTCGATAAACTCGCGAGATCTCGCCCATATTTAGTCCGAGATCAATCTCGCTAAAAAAGCCCGAGATCTCGAGAAAACGAGATCTCGCGAGAACGAGATTGCATTCCCTAGCTACAGCGCTTCACCTATTTCTTTGCGATGCAGTTCTTACGTTTCGGTGGAAGGATGAGATCGAGGCGATCATTAATCCTCGGAAGTGCTCAGCAATACATCTGTTATTGACTACAGATAGAACCAATGTTGAACCACCAAATGTCCATGGGTGGCTTTGACTTACCATCAGGTGGATTGCATATTCGTTTTTTGCTTCTATCTTATAAAAACACGCATCTATTATCCACATCAGATATATTTATAATTGATGTTTTGCTATATGCCTTTATGGTCTGACGACCCGCGTGGCGGAGCGGTCACCATACCGGTCTAACACGCAGTGGGTCCCGGGCTCGATCCCCGACCAGACAGAAATGTGAATGATGAGTTTAGATTTCTGTTCTGGGCCTGGGTGTTTGTTTATTCGTCTTTGTGTCCTTGGCACCCACAGCACAAGAAAATCCTACTGTGGGGCTATGAGTGTCAACAGCGTTTATGCCTGCTCTGCAACCGGCTACCGAGCCACGCGGTCACCACCAAGCTATTAACCTACATACACGGACGATAAAACTGCCAGTTTGATTTATTACTCGACATTATATATTACAATTCTGTTCTCCTATATAGCCTCCTCGGGCGCTGAATTTTCAAAAAAGCAATACAATAATTGTCATATGTTATGGAATTTCTGCACTCAATTTTATGTTTTCGATCTATTGGTTCGTTACTTATTACTAAGACTAGTATTAGTTAAGGCTATTATGTCAGTCAGTCTTAAGTTTTAGGAAGCAGACAAACTGCGTCCTGCGTATTAATGTCCATGACAAAAAATATATCATACATTTATTTGTGTTAAATGTCAACTTAGAATCAAATTTATGACATTTGTATGCCTTAAAGATTGAATAAGAAGAAATGTATTTAATGTATAAGACCGCTATGTACCTTAATTATATGCAAAGAAAGACTATTGCATTGTGTAACGTACCGGTGGTGAGATGCTCTATTTATTTTATAGCGTTATAATTGTATTGTAAAAACTTATAGTACATGGATTTTAATCGGGGATGTTATTGAGTTCTGTAACAGACTATCGGATATCCAAAATAAAAAAAATATCAGTAACCGTATCCGAAATCAATGTCAATGCCGACATAAAAGTTTTCGTTTATTTTCAGATATGTTTCGAAACATGTTTTTTTAGTTGTAGTAAATAACACTTAAAATTAGTTAGGTAGCGATACCAATAACTAATATGATCGATTGCAATAGAAAATATTAATAAAATAAAACCAAATGATTATCTATCTGAATTTTACATTTAAAATTCATTAAAAAAATAATATCCGTAAACGAAACTATCTGAAACTAATGGATAATCCAAAATAATCCTATATACCTTACCGTATCCGAAACCGGCTTAATATTATTCCGGTTTCCGTGTACATATTTAGATCCAAAATTTCATAACCAGAACCATCCCTGATTTTAACATAATATAGCTTAAATGGTCCCGCACGATACGGATTATAAATATGTTCAAACACACAGACAACAAACAGACAGACAAAAATTATAAATTATAAAAAAATATAGATTATTTGTTCTCAGTTCTCCAAACCACGAGATGCGTATGTTGTCCTTGTGTCGCAAATATTCCTATATGCGATGTACAGACACGCGGAACTTTCATTTTTATATATATTTTTTTACCAGATTGAAGTAGCAAACGAGCACGCAGTCCACCTGATGGTAAGTGGTTACTGCGGCCATGGACATCGATAAGCAACTTCATATAGAACAGGGGTTCTATCTGAAGTCGATCACAGATGCGTTGCTACTCCCCAGGACTGAGATGGTCGCCTCGTATATAAGTGAGCCGGCAACCACACTCTTCAACGAAACGAAAAAATTCCTTCACGCTAGAAATAGGTGTGGCGGTGGTACCTCAGTGATCGAACTACACTGGATCTACCACCTGGCGAATGAATTTACATACATTACTAAGATTAGTATTGACCTTAATAATCCTAATAAAACGTCCTTTTCTTATGTAAATTGTTTTATTAAGTGGATGACATAACTTCAGCATAAAAGTCAAAACAAGAAACAGGCAATCCTTGGCATAATGAACAATGGCCATGTTTAAAAACAGCCAGTTGGGACGAGTTTGAAATAAGGTCAGATTCGGTTTGCGAGTTTTCGTCATGCCGTTTTTATTGCAATCAGTTTTTTATTGTTTTGTCAAAATAACTGAATCTGTTTGTAATTAATGACAAAGTTTGGAGTCTTGGAGTTTGCAGTAAGAACGGAGATAATATTCGAGTTAAATACTGGAAACTGTGTGTGATAACGTAGTTTATCGTCCAGCGAATAAAAATGACGTTGAATTGATTGACTAGAAAGTTTGCTCTTACATGTCTGTCCCTTTAATATTTAATATTATTATATTATTGGAAAGCAAAAAAAACAGAAAAGTGAGAACGGCTAATAATATAATTATGTATTCTTTTTACATTCTTTCACTTGTCTGTAGTATGAAATGGCATCAAACCGGACTATCGAATTTGATTAAAATGTGTGCATTTTAACATTAAATTTATCATTTTTATGGCATCATAAACAAAACATTGAAGATAAAATGTAAACAAGCTTGATTAATTAATACATCATAATAAATTAAAAGCCCTTTGTGTAGGAAAGCTCCCAGCTGATAAGCTGTGATAACCGAGCAAGTGAATGTTCAAGGTTGTTCGGACAATAGGTAAATTTCTTTAGTATCTGTTTAATAATAGTGCCAATAATAGCTCAGTAAAAGCCTAGAACTCTTTGAATTTCGACTCTTGAAGCACTACCACACCTGTTTCTGCCAAATAACTGTATAGTGTCAGGCTCTGCTATGGTCTACTTTGAAGAGTTTCTATATCCTTGAAATGAGAATATGAGGAACAGAAAATAAGTA
Source organism: Cecropterus toxeus (assembly GCA_018249875.1). NCBI lineage: Eukaryota > Metazoa > Arthropoda > Insecta > Lepidoptera > Hesperiidae > Cecropterus > Cecropterus toxeus. Next base: position 6,444 of record DWNE01001970.1, on the reverse strand, counting down.
TGTTATCTGAAGAGTTTTACCTAAGACTTTAGGGAATAACCACATCTGTGGCCAAACTCTGGCCAGATTTTACAGTTGCCTTTTTATTTGGTGTGCATTGTTAGACCGTATGCTCATTTGCTTCTTGTATAATCAATCCTAGGTAATATCAGAGTCGGATACCTTGAGAATAAAGTTGGAATACTCTCTATGAAAGAAGTTTATCTCGTTAATCTACAGATTATGGCATTAACACTGCTCTGCTTTCAGAAATTCCAAAGTGGGATCTCAAAAAAAAAAACGTTTTTTTTTTAAAGCTTTAAATACCTTAAGAAATTATGCACCTTATGGTTTAAGTTGAATGATGGTAACTTAATTTAAAAATGTTGAAAATCTAGTTTGAAAATATCCTTTCTTTCAATTTACTATGCTATACAAGGAAACAACTTTCATACAAGATAATTTTTTCAGACTTACTTCAAATGACATACCGCTTTTGTGGTTTTGAGGGCAGTGCTGTTATTATGCTGAAATAGTTCTAGCAGTAGTGGCTGTAATGTAGTTTAAACCTTGAAATAATTTACACTAAAGTCCTAGCAGACAACTTGTACGACTAAGTACTGAAACCATTTAAACCTTAAGGAAAACACACTTTTTCTGGTTCCAAAACCAATTAATTGTGATTGTCACAGTTTGACCTTTAAAAGAGAATTACTTGACTGAATTTTCCAGACTCATTGTTTGAAGGTTGCATTGACACAACTGCACGAGTGATATATTTAAAATGTTTATCTTTGAATGTGTTATACATCCCATACTTATATTGTTGTATGATAATTGCATGACATTGTTCCGTTAACCTTGATGTTACATAAAAATGCCATTATAAATTTGAGTAGACAATATTTAACACCAGATAAACCTAAACTTACAATGGGTCTAATGTTGGAATGCTCTTCAGTGCTTTTTGATAATGAAATAGAGAAGACAGATAATTAATTTTGGTTTTGAATATAGTACAAATTTTAATAAAATGCTGGCTAGATTTTAAGCTCATATATATAGTTTGTATTAATATTGTCAAACAATAGTATGAAATTTTTTTAAAAGAGCAAATTCCAAGAATTTATGACTCATTGATATTACAATATATTTAACAGTTATTATGATGATATCACAATTTTAAGAAAACATGTTAGCCTGAAGTTTTCATAAGTGTTTCCACTTAGTGAGCATCAAGCACTATGAGATAACCCTTATCATTACTACAGAATAGGTCTAGCAGTACCATAATAAGCTTTATATAAACCCAAGAAAAGCTTTTATAACTGAACCCTTGGAATTCTTGTGGTTCTATTCTAGTAATTTCTGCGTCCCTCCAGGGTTTATGCCCTATGTCAGCAATGCCTTGGCACTAATTAAGATACTGATTGGGATAGTAATCTCTTGGAATTATTGTGATTTAAATCAGGAATTGAGATTAATTTGTCTGAATAGGGATCTAAGTATTTGCATACTACTTAGGTAGTGATCAAGACAAATTGAGGCAGAATATTTTTCATGATATATAGGGGATAGGGACCATAACCGGTTAATTACTTTCAAATGAATAAAACAAATTGAATGTTTGCAATCAATAGAAGATTATTCACTGCAGATTAAAGCGTAGAATTTTCAGTAAATTTGGAATGCACACTCACTGTTTGCTATTGTCACTTGTTTGTTTACTCCACACATCGGCATGACAAGTTGGTGTTTGTGTTATCAAACTTTGATGTTATCTATTTTAGTGATACGAGGAAACAGTTTACATCATTGTATTTCATTTTCATGTCATTTCCAAGGTCACTTGAACTTGTTGTTGTATGAACATGTTTGTCTTGTGTTCAGTTTGTTATTTGTCTGTGGTTGAAATTTGAAGATAGTGCGAAATACGACGCTCATAAGTAACTAAACTGGCCTTGCACAAAAAGCATGTAATATTTACGCAAATCATAGAGTAAATGCAGCGTCGCACAGTACAGAAGCGAAAATAAAGTCGCAAACTAGACACGACGATTATCTAAAATGTAATCCATCAAATAGCTTACGGGTTCGCGAAGATCACTGAACCTTGTTCCATTTCTTCTAGAATTTTGAACTTTCTCATGCGATACGGTCTCGTTTCGGAGGCGGTCGGCCCCGAGCACGTGTCTGATTCACGGCGCGATCTTACAGCGGGAAGCAAGCTGCCAATGTACTAAATAAATGTCTAAAAATAAATCACAATGCGTCGCATAGGTTATGATTTTGGATGGCGGCGGGATAAAGCACTCCGTTATTCCAGCGCTGCACTGAACCGCACTATTGTACACTGCATCGACGCGCTCATGGTCAAGCTCGCACTGAAAGATTCGCAAATTTTGTTGATGCTAGACAGCTGTGCAAACAAACATTAATTTAGGTTAGCGCAGACGATTTACCTATCTGAGCTAGCGGAGCTGGGAGTTTCGAACTGTGTCAGCTTCCCAGCCATCACTGCACGTCGCGGCAAAGACTAGAATTTAAATAAAACTATATAAAAATCTCCAAAATTCACGACTGTAAGCACACGCAAGTACGACTTGACGTTTGCTCGTTCGAAAACTGCGTGCGTCATATGTGCGCAGCGTAGTCGCCCGAATCCTTCACGTCATTGTCAATTTCAAAGTATGCGTGGAAATTGTGAGAATAATAAATTATTATTTTTGTTACCACGTTGTATTATTTAATACTTTAATTTTTTCGTTATTTTTTGCGATTACAACATTATAATTTTCAAAAATAGGAAATATATTGAAAATGTTGTTTCTAAACGTGGTTTACGTTTCGTTCCACACAGTAACTAAACGAAAATCTATAAAACAAGCTTAACGCTTATTAAAAAATGAAGTAGTTAAATACTTTTTAAACAATAAATATAATTTAGGAACGCAGAATGTTACATATAAATAAGATAAAATTAATGTATCTGCCTTTTAGCTTTTTTCAGCTCCTATGCAACATTACGTCACTCCTTACGAAGAAGTTATAAAATTATTCCTAAAACTCGGGTAGGTACTAAATATATAAATAAACATAAGATATAAATTTACTGTCTCCCTATTCAGGGATCAATATTAATGTAATCTTATAAAATTAATTTCATACTAATTTCAAATGTAAAATAAATAGTGGACAATAAATAATATAAATAATACTGTATATAATATATTATATATATACATAATAATATATAAATAATCAATTCAATTAGTAATCATTCAATTTATTTATATTTATTAATTATTACGTGTACACAACTTTAAGTTAAAATTTTGTCATATAAGTATTTAATGTAAATTAAGACTTTAGAATTCATAAAAAAGAAAGACTAGTACAGACATTTAGGTCACATTTAATAATAACTTTATTACATCTACGCTATCATGGAAGTGCTTTTTTAAAAAAATATATATATACTTAAACCTAACCTAACATAAGGAATAGGGGCTACCTGATGGAAAGTAGTCACCGTCGCCTATGGACATTTGCAACACCAGAGGAGTCACCAATGCATCGCCGGCTTTGAAGGAGAGCTCTTTTTACACCCCTCTTGAAGAACCCCATGTCATAGCCCTGCGGGAAAACCTCAGGTGGAAGCTCATTCCACATCTTGCACGTTCGTGGCAGGAAGGAACGTGCGAACCGAACCGTGGAGGACCGCCACGAGTCCAGTTGATGCGGATGGAACCTCAACCTTCGGCGAGTGGTGCGATGGAGGAATGGCGATATGGGCACCAGGTCAAAAAGTTCCTCGGAACACTCACCATTGTAAAGCCGGTAGATTATTAGTAGAATGTAAAATACGTTAAAATATTCGAAACTCGTTACGATGTAAATGCATTTTTTTCCGTATTTATAAAATTAAATGACTTGAGACTCTATTATATAATGTGAAGTACATGACGCATTACTGGGACAAGTTCAAATCTCTAAACAAGAGTTTTTGAGGGTTGACATATTATTGCTTATCGGCATCCGTTTATGTTACTGTTGCATGCGAATGCGCACGCGAATTATAATAGAAATATTTAATCTTGTAAGGGTGATATATGTTCAAAATGTCTTGTTTAGTAAACACATCATAAAATGAAGTTATTGTCAAGACCTCTTTTTAACTTCTGTAGCTTAGACTCTGTAATGCTTAGTCAGAAGTTATTCATACAGAGGTTTCTAGTACGTACTGATCAAGATGAACCATTCCTATTTTAAGTTAGAATAAAAGTACCCGTGTTTCATTTATTTGTCATGAAGGCAATGGATTACAGCGGTTCCAAAATACCTAATTATGCGAAAATAATATTATATTTAAATGTTTACTAGTTTTACAAAGGTTCAAGTTCCACTGGGAACGTATCTTTACTCTAAAATTAGAAGACTAAATAAAATCATAAACGCTTTCTATATTCATAGCCCCACAGTAGGACTTTCTCCTGTGTCGTGAGTGCCATGGACACACAAAGACGAATACACAAACATCCAGACCCAGAACAGAAATCTAAATTCATCATTCATACTTCTATCTAGCCGGGGATCGAACCCGGGACCCATTGCATATCAGACCGGAATGGTGACCGCTCCGTCACGCGGGTCGTCAAATACTGAGTCGACATTTACGATTATAACATGCTAGCTTTTGTCCACGTTTCCGTCCGCTTGGGTCACGTTATCTATGGTAAAGTGCATTCTATGTTCAATTCAGGTCATAAACTATAATGTGAAAAAGAACATACAAATCAAGGGATTTGTATGACTTTTTTTCACATTTGCAAAAAATATTTTAGGAAGTATTTTTTGCATGAGAGTCGAAAACATCCTCTCAAGTAATATTGCCTAGTAAGGCTATGGACAAAATATATTACGTATTTTGTAGGTGCAATGATGATTAATTTGATAGTAATACCAATAAAGTTTATTAGAAGCAAGTTTGCTAGTAAGATAGCAAGTTTATTAGCAATTCCGACAACTTAGCTGAGTCGCCGGGCAGTATTGATCGTGTTATCAAGCAAGGCAGAGGTTATGAAATATTTCCATACTACCTATCAACTTTGATAATTTAACCAATAAATTATGGGAACAGCTATCGACTCTTAAACCCTATTTCAATATGTACTGTACATTGCAATTTGCAAAAATGGACAATACATATATTAAATAATATTCATCTCTAATTTTTACACGACTGCGTCCAAAGGAATGTAATGTTTTTACAATGATTCTATAATGATATGTCATATGTCGCAATCCGTCAAGCCGTTTTGCCTGTGACATACATATGTATTTATATGTATATGTCACATATTTGGATACTATCTTGACGAAAATACATAAAAGCGTTAATTTAAACATATTATTAAATAAACAAAAAAAAGGTTTATATGCTGTCCGGTTTTTGTATTTAATATTTTGAATAATATTCCTTATTACATTTTTAGTGCGTTGATCTATTCTTAGTATTCAAGCTCTAATGACACAAACCGAAATTACTGAATTTCTGCCTGCCTATATGTTTTTCTTTGTGTTCTGGGTAATCTTTAAAACTGCTGGTTCGATTTTGACGAGATTTCTAATGACTGAGAGCCATCCCCGGATCGTCCCCGATTTTTAGGCGGGGCAAAAACTTAAAAATGCCGCCCCTGCCCACTTAAATTTCTTTTCCCATTATTTCAGACATCAAATTGCGCATTCATTTGCAAGGTTTGAATTTGTCGTCCTCTGAACTGAGCTGAGGGCTTAAGTTCTAAACTGAGGTTATTTTGATAATAGAAAATGATTAAGCTTCCGCGCTATACCCATAAAACGCGCGCGCTCCACGCGCATTCAAACGTCAACACTTATGTGAGTTACTATCGTTCCTCTTTGAAAAAAATACTATTTTGTTAAAATCGTCGAAGGTATAATTACAAATAAATATCACAAGTAACATTTATGTACCTTATGAATGTAAAATCGCGGGCCACATATAGTAACAAATAATAATAGTAACCAATAAATAACCGTCCATACAAGTATGGGGTGATGGTGCAGGAAGGGTTAAAGTCAATGATGCACAAATCCACTATAAACAAGAGTATATTGCACAATCACTTACAACGAACTTAGGGTCTTTAACATGCACTAACACTAGAAATAAAAGCTAAACAATTGTGCACACGTAAACCAACCATAATTAAGAAAGAAGGAGAGAGAGAAACGATAGTAAGCGTCCTAGGCACTAAACTTAAACACTAAAAATAGTCTGAAATCTAGTCACACTAGGAATATTGTCTATATAGTTCGTAAGCACAAAAGCAGGCACAAATGCAAATACTACGCGGAGATCGTAGTAAGTAGCCAGGCGTAACGAGCGACACAGGTACAGCGCGGGACGAGGGTTAGCCGACTGGCGAGGCCCGGCCGGCCGGC
>DWNE01001969.1:0-20119 GCA_018249875.1 Cecropterus toxeus | reverse complement strand
AAATCTTTAATTTAATTTAATTTATAATTAATATATAATAATTTATAATTTATAATTAATATAATACATTATTATATTAATTAAAAATTAAATTATACTCATTATTTATTTCTAATACCGCACATAATTTGAGAAAAATCAGTAGTGCATGCCTGGGATTTGTACCTCAGACCCTTGACTGAGAGGCTGACTTTTAACCTTTTTTTTAAAGTATTAAGAAGAATTGCATATTTCCTACAATTTATTAGGCCATAAGTGTGGGATGTTGTTTCATCTTCAAACATTTTCAATCTCTCTAATGTGGTCTGTTTTAAATTGTTTACATGTTTTAAAGTGCATTGAACACTTGATTGCCACTTCCCTTGGCCAGGTTTACAAATACATTTATCAAACTGTATTTATTTTGCAAAGAATGTGTTAGATCAGTTGTTTTGGTTCGCACTGAGTTAAAAGTGAGCAGTCAAAATTTTATGTTAGTCTTTTTGTTGTGAAGTAAAATCTTTAAAAATTTAATGAAATATAAAGTTCATACTTCCTTTCATCAATTAGCCATTGCTAGCTTCCAATAACCTGTGCCACTCCTACCGGTTCAGAGTCATTTGAATCCAGCAGCTACCTGTCTTCTTTAGGTCCTTAGTCTGCCTTATTAGAGAGCGAACTGGACTCCTGTTGTCCAGGCATGGTCCATATTTGAAAGTTGCTCTTGTTATTAAGGATATGGAATTATCCAAAAATGATTTGTAATTGTATTCAGTGTGATAAATCAAAGGCATTCCATCGAAAAATGTCCTCGGATAATGGGTTCTTTAAATTTTTTTTAAATGTGAAATATGGTAGTGTTACTCTAAATACTGATGGTTATAAAGCTAATAAGTAATTTAAGTGACTTAGCAATCAAGTGAAAACTGTGTTGCGTTTTTGTTGGCTTTTAGTCAGTTCCTTGGAACACTATCATTTTCTTTTATGAAATAAATCAGTGTGTTTTAAGGGTTCCCAATTTTTATTTGGCTATGGAACCCCAATTTTTCTCTTTTGACAGAACCCTAGGTCATAAGTTGGATAACTAAAGTGATTACTTTGTAGTTTGAATATTTTCATGATTTACATAAACAACAACTAATAGATGGATAATTATCATTGTCATGTAACAGCTATTTATTGTAAACAAGATTTTTCTTTTGTATAGCATTTCCAAGTCTTGCATGAATATTTAATTTAATTCTCCAAGACAGAGCGGGAATCCCTGTGACCTTTCTATGAAACCTTTAGGTTCAGCTGACCACCGCTAAGGAATCGCTGTATAATATGCTATGCTATGCTGGATACTTATAATGAATGAATACTTTATATGTATTATTTTATTGTATAATTTGATTACCATTCATCTCACCTTTATAATGTTTTTATGAGCTATGAATCATGTTTCGTTTAACAATAATTGTCTGAGGTATGTGTTGCTTAATTATATTTTTTATAACTATATTTTTAACCCTTTAGATTTTTCATAACTTTTTTGTTTAAATAACGTCAGATCAGCTCATAATTAATTGCATCCTCAACTTATTACAACTGCCAAGATAATTTGCTAATTGGGGTTTTTATGTTAAGTTGGTACACTAAGGTTTTCACATTTTACTACTGCGTTCTACTACCGCTTCTATAACAACTAGTAGTGTTCGTTTGTTCCCCAATCAGACCATGCTTATTTGCTTATTTTGCTTTGGGTCTAATAAAGACTACCTATAAAATTTACTATTATGATTTTTTCTAGCTCAATATGTACTTATTTTTTTTTGTGTGTAGGAGATTTTAAAATTTTATTATATTGCATCTACATATCTCTTTTTGAAATTTATGTTGTCTATGTCTCACACAATCTTGAAAACCACACAACCAATTACAATAAAATTTTGTGAGTGTGTATGGTTGATTCTTGCTTCATATACATATAATAAAAATGAAAGGTCCAGATACATTGAACGTAGTTAAAAAAAGTGGTTCAGGGTACTGATAGTAAGTTTTAATTCAAGGAATTCGAAATATATCATAGTCCATATCTAGAGGTATTTTACTTTTTTATTTTAATAAATTGCGCTTTAAAGTCAAATGTTTTTTTTCTGACACTGTGTTACATTATCTGTGGTGCTGATCAGAGTAGGTAAAAATAAATGAAATTGTCCTGTGACTTATTTAAACGCAGTTAAAACCGCGGCACACTGCAATTTATTTTGAATGATAAAAAAATATTAGTCCCAATAGGTTGAAAAAAACATTTATTTTTTGTGGTAGTGTATTATCACCCCATCATTAGTCACTGCTATTTTATTGTAATTTCATTGATAACTGATAACAGACAATGCCAAGCATTAGTACTGCAAATATGCATTCTACTTTACGAGCGTATCTACAATAGATATGTTTTATTGTCTGTTATGTTATGTATTATAATCATATATAAGATAATTTATTAATGTTTAAAATGTTTAATTCATTTTGCTACTTGTTGCAACAATTGCGTTGTAAAGTGGAAATATTTCCATTGTTATTGCGCCAATAGCGCGGATTCGATCCTCGGCGGGATCAAATGTGTGGAGCCCATTCGTCTATGTCCAATGTATTTGTATAATATTTTGTCCATATACCTATAATTTATTTTGTGTTTGACCTTGAACTAACACGATACTTTATCTTATTTTTGGGATCCTATCGCTTTGCACCTAGTGGAAACGTGTATAAATGCGATAACTGCTGTAAGCAAATACATACTATAAAGGTGGTATAAGTCTGATTTTTGCTAATACCTGAACTTAGACTTATTCCCGATTTCAGTGCACAGATCGTTCTATTAATAGTAGGTATTATCAAAGTTTCCCAAGTGTGATTAAATTTTCATATTTTGGGTCCAGGCTCAGAATATGTCCTTCATTCATGATTATAAAGTCTGCCTGGTCGATATCAGACCTTTGTGGGAGACGTGTTGAAAATTAACAAAAAATACCGACATTAAATAATTTTACTCTGATATCTAAAATTATATACAATTACAATTATATAATAGGTTAAACGTTGCGCCCCAATCGTTGAAGTGATTGGCAAAAAATGCGAATGTTTATCATTCATTATCTCGAATTGACGTTAATAACTCGAATCTCCAATTCGCGTGTCAAGGAACGACCTGAAAGTGGTCAGGATGGATTGGATTGCGCCAACTTTTATTTTGTACTAAATTCAAAAGGCGACTATTAATTATCTCTGCGTTATGCCGGAGCTCTAGCTCTCTAGGTCTATACCGTGCATCCGCTTTCAGGTATATCTACGGTGTATTCCAATTTGATCACCTAGGTGATCAAAGGCGGGTTATTGGTCATCACCTTAAAAATATATTATTTCGGTATCCTTTAATCACCTATACAAAATACGTAAAATAGGTGTCAAAATGGTCCTTTTTGTTACATCTAGGTAATCATAAATGCGACCTTATCATCCATAAATGCCTATGATCATCCAGGTGATTATATTTCAGGTGATAAAGGACACCAATGAGTCGCTTTTGACCATCTAGGTGATGTCACCTGAGTGATAAAAATGAAATATGCCATTTCTACAACCCTCTCCTCGTCAACAATCCCTTCCATATCACACGATCCGAACTAAAGAGCCTAAGGCCTAAGCCTAAAGCATAAAATACCTAATGCGTAATGTGTATATTATGGAAAAAATATGTGTTCCGCTATCTGTATGGTACGAATGTATACTATAAAGTGTAATCTATTGGGTTAAACGAAGTGTATAACTAAGTATAAAAGAAGACCCGCGTGGCGGAGCGTTCACCATACCGGTCTGACACGCAGTGGATTCCGTGTTCGATCTTGGACTAGACAGAAATGTGAATGATGAGTTTAAATTTCTTTTCTTAATCTGGGCATTTGTATATTCGTCTTTGTATGTCCATGGCACCCACGTCTCAGGAAAATATCCTACTATGAGTGTAGAAAGAGTTTATGTTTATTGGTTGAACTTTTATTTAATTACTTAATAGTATCTACGGCAGGGCTACTTTCCATCAGTGGACTCCATGCCTATTTGCTACTCAATTTCATAATCAAAGCGCTGTCTTTACGAAGCGGGCAAAAGCAGTCAGTGACCATTTTTGATAGAGAATTCGGTTTACTTTCATTCAATAGTTATGACTTAGAAGGTCAAACTTCATAAGGTTGATTTAATATTTTGAAATATTAAATAAATATATACATAACCTAGCTCTTGCCCGCGGCTTCGCTTGCGTTAAGAAGTATTATACACAGTTTCATACAAACTTTCATCCCCTATTTTATCCTCTTGGGGTTAGAATTGATCAAATCCTTTCTTGCTATGATTCTTGCTACGTCATAACATCTTCCTGCACGCCAAATTTCAGCCCGATCCGTCATCCGTCGTCCGAGTTATATTTATTTAGATAGGGACTGGGTAAATCCAAAACAAACTTGATTGGATCACTTTTTACCATAATCCACGCGGTGTTTCATCATTGCGGTGTTTCGGTGTGCACGCCTCTCGTATTATTGAATATATTAACGCTAATTGGTTATATTTATATAAAAGTATTATTTGCATGCATCTAATTAATTATTAATTCCAACGTTCATTCATTCGTGTATGCCATGTTGTAGTTCCTTGAGATTATATTATTATGTGCATGTTTAGTGTATGCTTTGGTGATCGGTGGGGATATTGATTGTGTGAGCTTATTCAAACGTTTACGATTATTTCTTATAATGCACCTAAAACTTCTTCAATATCTGTGGATATGGATCTGACTCGGATGAGACGTTTCAACTTAAATATCAGGAACACCACTACATAAGTTCCGGCACTTCCGGTCACTTACAAATGAGTCGACCATCTTAGTCCTCGGGAGTAGCAACGCTGTGATTGACTTCAGATAAAACCCTTGTTCTGTATGAAGTTGCTTTCAGATGTTAATGGGCGGCAGTGGCCACTTTCCATCAAGTGGACTGCTCGTTTGCTATGTCAACATTTGTGTAAAGAAAAAGTGAGATCTCGAGACTGTTACGATACCATTCAGACTAGAATGCAGTATTTTCCTATTATTGCCGTTATAAGCCAGAGTTAAATTTGGTAGTGTTGCTACACAGTCGGTCTACGCAAATATCTACTACTTAAAAAAATGACAAAATCGGTTCACGCTAACCACAACTTTTGATGTATCAAACATAAAAAAAATACAGACGAATTGAGAACCTCCTTTTTGGAAGTCGTTTAAAAATGGTCAGGCACAAAGTATGGCCAAATAGTGTTGAAAATATCGAATCGTTCGAAACACGTTTTACATATTAAAGGAGACAACCAAATTACAACAACGTAATTAAGACATTGTCATTTTTTGCACTTAATTACTTGCGACGCAATTACGTTCATGCGATTAACTATTAAGTGTAGTGTCACGTGTATAAAGCAAATATAACTAGCGAGTATAATACAAGATACATATTCAAGAATAGTTTTACGTTTTACTTTTAATGGTCTTTTCGTTTAATAGAATTAATTATGTGTATCCTAAAGCATTTCTTGCTATCGGTAGAAGGATGTCGTTGCCGGCGTTTATATGAGGCGACAATCGTAGTACTTGGGCGTAGCAATGCATCTGTAATCGAACTTTATATAGAACCCATGTTCTATATGAAGTTGTTTACAGATGTCCATTGGTGGCAGGCAACACTTACCATCAGATTTTTTTGCTACTTCTAAATTAGAAACAAAATTGCTGCGCAAACGCGATATGAACATCGAGCAATTTGACTTATTACATGTAACAAATGTTAATGGCTGTCAGCTGATCATATTTTATTACGATTCTAGCCACATTCTAGCAGACGTGCTACTTTTAGCATCGGTGAATTGCGTTTTAGCGATTGTATTGAAGTTGCATCATGTTTTGACGACTTGCTGCGTCCATAGTATCTAAAACGCGTGTTTAGCTACTGCATTAATTCTGCTTTATATACAGTTGCTGCATCGAGATAAAATGTGTACGAATTGTAGGGTTTGATGGTTACGTTAAGCGTCGGATGTAGTTAAGTCTAATCGTCGATGTTTAAAGTAGCATGTCTGCTTTGGCCCTTAAAATTTCTGAAGGTGGCTGCAACTTTACCCTTCCGTGAAGTGGTTTTACTCAGAGCCTGAAGTGGATAAAGATCCCAGACACATGCTCACGGTCGAAATTTTTTGTGCCTGGGTGATGTTGGGACCTTACAATTTGTATCCGCCGTTATCATAGCCCCATGTTTCAAGTTTCTTCTGGGAGTTCTAGGATCTCATACATAAAGTGTACCTAATTAAAATGTAAGTTTTGTTTACACTCTGTACATTGCTATTATTCCGTAAAAGTTCAGCGAAAATCTGTACAGCCGTCTCTTACACTTACTTGTATTAATAGATCAGTAAAAAAGAAAATAATTCAAAATATTATACGCTCATAATAAATAACGTGTGCTTCTTTAAGCATCGTAAGTGGTCAAAAATATCGGATATTTCAGATGATTTCACCATTATCGTATAAGTCTACAAGCACCCTTATTATTCTAAATTCGTTATTGTTTCAAGAGACCAGAGATACATATGTATCAAAAGAGATAATCAGTTCTTTTGTTACGCAAAAGTGCAGCCAACAACCGGTTTTATCAAAATAAACTAAGATAACAATATTTCTTATCACGAAAATACTCGCCGTATCATTCAAGGGTGCAGTCAGCCGATCTTATTGTTTTGATTTTTTTATAATACGATCATAAAAGATACAATCATAAATATGTATATAGTATTTATTGATTTATCTATAAAACTTAAATATTTTTTATAGAAAGGCGGTAGTATGTTTATTTGTTTGGGGGGGGGGGAACCTCCAAAAGGCACCCACTAAAATTTCCGTTGGCCGTCACCTCCGCTTTGAAGAGCACTCCGGCTTCCTCTGACAACAGAGTCCTCTGAGAACCGGACGCAAAGTAATCTTGCCTCGACATACCTATTTTTGCCTAATAACAACAGCGCGCTTCTGTATTCTAGTCTGATGGATGTGAGACATAGAAGGTCTCGGATAAGGCGTTTCACATAGTTCTCGTACGTTAGAAATGCATCTGTGGCCAACCTCAGGTAACACAGATTTATCTGGGGTATAGTTTCAGATGTGCATAGGCAGGAGTGGCCACTTACCATATGGTACATTGCATGATCATTTGTTACTCCTATATGAAAAAAGTTATCTAGCTCTAAAATCCTCAATCTGAGTAGAAATCTCCAACAGATCGACAGTAAGTGATGATGTATAAAGAAATCGCACATAAGCCACTGTCAATAGGTTCTTTTGTTCGTGCCAGTTTTAATTGATGCCAATGGTGCCCGTTGGGAATCGTACATTGTGAAAGCTGAGCTCCACTTACTTATTTATATGTGTAGGACCACATTCGTGTTACATATTTTAACGTTGGCTCAACCTTCGTGTTCTAGTAATTTTGTTTAATAATTTAACCTTTCATTCGATTTACGTTCTGGTTTATCTTTTTAAAATCGTAACTTTGAGGTCGGCTTATGGTTTTCGGCACGATATTCGAATCTATGCTCATTCTTTTTTATCACATTGAAGCAGCAAACGAGCATGCAGTCAACTTGACGGTAAGTAGCCATTGCCGCTCATGAACATCTGTAAACAACTTCATAAAGAACAGGGGTTCTATCTGAAATCGATCACAGATGCGATGCTACTCCCGAGGACTGAGATGGTCGCCACATAAATGAGTTCGCAACTACAAGCAAGAGCTGCTTCACGTTAGAAATAGGTGTGGCGGTGGTACTTCTCCGGTCGAACTACGCTGGTTGTACCGCCTTGTGAATCATCATCTACCATCTTCTATGATATTCTCACTGACTCACAGTCGACTCTCTACTGCTATACTATGATTTATGACCTTAGTACGTTATTAAAACTACTATATTTGCATTGGGGGTACCATCTTTGTAGTGAATCTTAATAGATTAGCGAACTTCTCTCCACAGCTAACTACACAGCTTCTATAACTGTTCTATTAAAGTTATGTAAATACCCATGGTTTGGAGTGTCCTATTAGCATTAGATAGAAATATTAGTAACAATAATAAACTCAATGGCTTAGCTCAGTTGTGTTATCGACGGTCTAATTGTTCTAAGTGATTCACTTCCTTCCTAGCTAATTCTTCTAATAACGTAAGCTCTATAGCTATCTGTTATAATAGTTTAACAATGTTTAATAAATTGTTTCATAACTAAATAAGTTTTTACCTTCAATGAAAAGTTGCAGCTATTACAGAAGACTGTATTCTGTTGGAATTCTTTTGCCTGAGAATTTTTCTCTCACTCTTTGTGACTTACTTTACAACTTAGCAATTTCTTCCGTTTTAATATCAATTTCCAATGCGATCTCTCATTTTCTATTCTTGTTTTTTATTAATTAAAATAAGGCACAACGAGATAATCTATGAACGGACTCATTTCTTTTCATGTACCTATTTCTTGCAAGCAATGTAATAATTGTAGACCTTGCTTTTTATAGGCTTTTAAAAGCTGCCTTATTATGCAAATATACGGTATTTCTGGTCATGGCAAAGAAAATTTGAATGTATTATGGCATGGCACTATTAATTGAAGTTTTTGCTTCTAAGCTAGTATAATTAGTTAAATTAATTGTACATTCGTGACAATTGCATAGGAAAATGTAGGTTTTCTCTTTTTTCTTGGAGTAGATTTTTTTATTTAAACACTGTTCTCTCCTCTATTGTTCTTCGAAATAATTATACGTTCAATGTGAACTTCCATTTCTTGAAATCTTTTTCCTCAAGGCCTCACTTGTAGGAATTTGCAATGTCACATTTCAAGTTATTCGAATTGGGAAAACAAATATTTTGTTAGGAAACAATTTAAACAATATAATTATGCAGGAATTATTATGGCGGCCATGAAATTAATCGTAGTGCTATAAAAATCGGCCAAGTGCGAGTTGGTCACGCGTACGAAATGTTCCGCACCATTACCTATAAAAAGGCAATAAATCAAGTTTTTCGGATTCGAGACCCCCCTCCCCTTAAATATATATATTTTTTTAATTAAACAATTTATTTAATAAGTAAATATATGACTAATTATTTTGTGGATATTCCAAGTGTCTACTTGTTGGCGTTTTTAATATCGAGCAAAAAAATACGTTTGTTGTATGGGAGGCGTAGTAAGTATTTATTTTATTCTGTTTTTAGTATTTATTGTTAACGCAGCAATAGAAATACATCATCTGTTAGAATTTCCACTGTTTAGCTATCATGGTTGATGAGATACAGCCTGGGGACAGACGGACAGCGGAGTCATAGTAAGTGGGTTCCGATTTTACTCTTTCGGTACGGAACCACAAAACCCACGGTTCGGTCGCGAAATGTACTATTCGACGGTCCTCATATACGGTGATTTGAGGTCGCGTGACATCTTATCGTAATCGTAAAATACCGAATAAAGTAGTAATAACACATACAAGATATGTGTTCTAATTATTAAAGTAATAGTAACAGTAAGATCGAAACTTTCGAAAATTATTATGTAGCAATGTTTGTAACGTAAGCTCAGACTAAAATGTATAGGGAAGACGAAGACAACAATATAAAACGGATTTACGCTTTGCTATTGAGCAAATAACCTGATGAAAAGATTTTTATGAACTTAGAAAAGAGTAGGGGTTTAATCATGGACAGATACTTTTATTTTTATTAGTATATAGATGTAGCAAACGAATATGTACTCCACCTAATGGACAGAAGTAACTACTCCCCCTGGGCATCTACAACTTGATAGAAACTTGAGCTTTTATACAAGCTTCGAAGTAAAATCGTTAACGTGATTCAGAAGGAAATACAGCGCCATCTCTCGTAGCGCCGACAACTGCGTAACGCATTATCGTTTAATCAAGTTTCAAATCAGAACCCTTCTAAAGAAGTTTCACTTGAAGAAGAAACTAAAAAAGGAATGCCAAGACGAGGAGTCAGCGACCACAAGAATCGTGTTTCTTCGGTACGTTTCAGTTTGGGAACTAGAGCGTGCAGAGTTCAGACGGAGATCTGCTTAAGGGCCCGCAAAAACGGAACGGGTAATACGAGATTCATAATGTGTATTATACGCGCCGTTGTTACTGCCTAAACATGGATGGAACCTGTTTTGGACGGCGACGTCTGATGTATCCTGGTTTTGAGTGTCTGAAATTAATTTTGATTTACCCGTTTTTAGCTGTTTATATGCTTATAGTTTCTGTAGAGTAGTTAGCGGCTGTTAATTTGTTAGTGAGTTCAATTTGCTTGTAATGAATTTCTATCTCATATTGACGACCGTTTTTTAATCCCATGTACCTCTAATTTCTTAAATGTGAAGCAAACTATTTATCCTAATACTTATGTAATTATTCGCTAGGGTATTATGTAAATATTAGCTAGGGTTCGCTTTGCCTCTGTTGAAAAGAGTTGAGGGTGTAGAATTCTTTCTATTTCGATTTCGACAACACGACCGTCAAACTTATTCCTCCCTAAAATAAGCATAGTTAGCAGCGCTTGCTTTTTCGGGTTTGACGGGACATGCTTGAGGTGTTCCTACTTAGTCTTCAGTGGTAACAACGCATGACTAGTCGATCTTTAGGGTTTATACTTATTTAGCGTTAATCACAGGTGCTATGAGCGGCAGTGGTCTCTTACCATTATGTTTCTTGCTTTTATATAATCTCAACTTTCTTAACAGAAATCTCAAAACATTAATTAGATATAGGTGTGCTTGGTCAGGAATCGAATTTGTAACCCTTCGTTTTAAAGACTTGTCGTTAAGACGACGTGTTACTGTGTAATATTGTAAAATCTTCGGAGAAATATTAAACAGTATTACCAAATTAAGCAATAACCAAATCGACCAATAAGAATCAATAAACAAATCGTTAAATGTTAATACGATAATCTTTGCAACAATCAAAGCACTTATTTACTTTATATGTTATTATGTTACATACCTTAATTTCATACTTATTCGAGCACCGTTAGTGCGGTTGGAACATAAAGACAAAAACCAATTTTCCAACCCTTTAGCAGCGAAGCCTTACAAAGGCGAGCCGGCGCCGTTAAAATTATATTCCTTTGAGACATAACTTTACAAAGTTGCTTTATTATTGGTCGAAACTGTGCATTTTAGCATGCAACTTTTTTATTTCATATTTACAAATGTTGGTATGCTGATGACCTCGACTTTGGACTTCCTTTATTCGAATTAAGTAGCGTTTTCATGAGCAGTCCACCTGATGGTAATCTTTTAAAGAAGGGTTAATTATTTTTCATGGTTGTTTTCAGCTTTACTTTATACTGTAACGTAGTGATATGTGGTTTCATATCGATTTCGTTTCTATATCGATATCGTTTTTATGCATGTCGAGTAGTTATTTGACTGACTATTTGAAGTTCTGCAAACGCCTTTCGATATATTTACAATTTTATTAGATTCATTTGTTTCAAATTTTGAAATTTCAATACCGACGTGGTGAATTTAAGATTAAGGATGTAAGTAAAATTATTTGAATTCCTTCATAATTTCGTTTTGTACGTTTGTTATAACGCTTCGATATCGATATGGTAATATAAATTAATGGAAACGGTTTTTTAGTTTCGATACGGTATATCGGAAACATGTTTAATTCAATACGTCAATTGCTAAACGGTTTTCCTTACAAAATCACAGTCGCACCGACTGTTATGTGCCGTACTGCCTTACGCATATTACAATGTCCTTGTCGCCACTTGTTATGACATTACGTCTCGTTAAATATTATCAACAGTGCGATCTTTATAATAATAATTTGCACCGTTGCTTTGTTGCTCCCGCGTTGGAAATAAATATTCGCGGACACGAACGGATTATTGAATTATTACGACGTGTACCGGTTTCTCGTTAGCGTCTTATTAATATTGTGTTTTTGTTTAACTTAATTATTTAAGATACTCGTAGGTATGTTTATTAATTTAGTATACTTATTCGTAACTTTTTCGTTTCTTGTTTTTGCAATTTTTGATGGTTGAACGTTATGGTTTGACCGGGGAAGCAACATCACTATCATTTTTGGCGTGAAACAGTTATTGCGTTTCGGTGCAATGGTTTGGTTGTAGGCTCATTTTTATATGAGGCGATCATCTTATTCCTTAGGTGTAGTAAGGGGAGGGAGTATGACCATTGAATAATGATTATAATAAAGACATATTTCAAAATAGAATTCCTAGGGGATTGAATGACTATAAAGTTCGAGTACGAATAATATGGTAGTGTAGAGTTACAGGTGGGGTTCCAATTCGAGAATTCTTGGAATATACTCCACTACGCTGCTTCGATATAAATTAATGAAGATCTAATCAATCATACTAATGGTGTCATCGTTCAAAGTTTGTTGTGACACGTATTTATTTTTATCATTTTAGATTTATATTATCGCGGAATTGATACATTTTAATAAGTTACGGGTACTCACTTTTTTAAATTTCTTTTTGCCGATATTTCGTCTATGAATTTCGCCGTGACCTCAAATCTGTATGAGATTCGCCGTGGCCACGATCCATGTAAATTAATCAAAATATCGGCAAAAAAAGTCAAAATCGCATATTGTGAGTACCCGTAACATATTAAAATGTGTTTATTTTTAGTCTTATAACTAGATGCTGGTAAAGCACGTGATCGATCGAAGGGGCCCGTTGACCTGAAACGATAATAATAGTAAGGGGTAGTAAAGGTTGCCATGTTATGAAAATTTATTTTGTAATAATGGACTTCATCTCTACTCATATCACTAGATTGGATATAAGGATTTTTTTCTATGATTGAGCCGAAGGATCCCAGACAAGATAAGAATCCTACCTGGGATCAACCATAAAAGCGGTGACCATAAAAAATACTCTCGAGGACAGAAATCGTCGATTAGTATGATAGTAAACCGACAACCACAACCTTTCACCGAAACTTTAAAACTGCGTCACAGCGAACTTTTTCAACCGTTCGTTGCTGCGCACCTTACCTGTTATCTGTAATTGACTAGTACGCACAAGGGAGGCGAGAGGAACCTTATGTGCCTAATTAATACTATTATGTCTCCTATTGATGATGTGCTAGAAACTAACATATTTTAGGGGTTAAAGTTTGTAAAAAATATCGTGTAAGCAAAACTTTTTATTTTTGTTACGTGTGTGGAATACTTTTGTGTCCGATCGTTGTATAGGTCTATTTCTAGGAAGATTTGTGGGAGGCCATTTTTTGTACCCCCGGTTGTGTAGGTCTGTTTCTAGGTACTTCAGATTTGGGGGAGGCTTAGAACGTACAGCCGCATTGTACCACTCTGTTACAGTGCGGATCGGTGGAGAATGTTACGTATATAATACAAGGATGAGTTCCGTCCTTCCATTTTTACTTCATAACGGTGTGCGGTAACCTCGCTGGTATATTGCTTCCGCTCTCAACGTGGGTGCAATACAAAGGCTATTTGTATCGCATGAGGGGTGTGCGCTGACCTCCGACACCCACACACTTAAACTATGCAATATATAAAACTAGCAGAATCCGGCACAAGTCCTGCTTGTGTATATTTATTTGCCTCTGTATACAGAAATACTAGTATCATTCTTACTAGCTTTTATTTGATACCCATATTGTTGTGATTATAAAAAAAGAAGTCCCCCACTTACTTGCTGGTTTGTTTTTTAATAAAAAATGTATATGATAATATTTGTTTAAAACGTCAAAAAACTTTCATTTAAAAATATAATTTATATTTAAAAAATGCAAATGTTACCCAGAACACGCGGGTGATATCGTGTTATGTAAAAGACATTCTATTATGTAATAATATACTCATAGATAACGTAATGTGACTGATACGTAACATTACAGGGGCAGGTTTCATTCATACGAAAGGTTATTAACCTCTAGGCTATGAGGAAAACTCGCCCTTTCTTATATTTTAAGAATATAGAAAACAAATATTTTATGTACATATAAGCACATATCTTGACGACCCGTTTGACGGAGCGGTCACTACGCCGGTTGACACGCAGGGTTACGGGTTCGATTTCTGGCCAAATAGACATCTGATTGATGAATTGAAACTATTGATCATAGTTTGGGTGTGTGTGTGTTAGTTTTTGTGTGTTATATGTTTATGGCTTCCACTACATAGAAATAATCATAGCGTAGAGCTAAGGAAGAAAGATTTAGCATAATTTCGAACGCCGTCGATTTCGATACAGAACATTTTAATATGTTACGGGTACTTTCTTTTTGCCGATATTTCGACCCAGTGACATGTATCGTAGTCACGGCAGTTTTATCACATTTCGTGAGTACCCAAACATATTAAAATGTATCAATTCCGCGATAACATTATTCTAAAATATTTCGATACAGAAGTTCGTGAGTGTTTATGAGTGTGATTAAGTTATATATTTTGTGGCTCTGTTGGGTACTGTCAATGCTATTCGCTTTCATAATGGGTACCTTCTATCCTTTTCGTATACTATACATATCCTTATAATCAAATACTTATAGACGAATCGAATCGAAGATTTTTAATTAAAATGTTCAGTTCTTGCAAAAACGACTGTGTTAACAAATCGTGTCTCACTTTCTTAATCTCAAATTAATGAAGTACTCGAGTTAAAATTGGAACACGATAAGCTCTACGGGTTTTATTTGTATTAACTCCCATCACCATAATTCTTGGCTTAGTCGGGTGCGTTTCTTGAATATACATATATTATATGGTAAAAAGTAGAAGTCTGTTTTGGAATTACAAACTTACTTTTTTTAGGCCTGTGGTTACGATGTTTCTTAAAAAAACTATTTCATCGTTTTGCGTGGTCGTTGCATGGGAGCGAGATTAAATCTAGGAAGTTAGACTACTTCGGTTGTGAATACAATCCGCTAAGCTTGATGATTATGTAAAAAATCGTAGCAAACAGTCTTTTAGGGGAATCTATCTTCTTAAGATTGTCGACCTTCGGGGGTCTCTTAGTCTTAGTCACTAAAATCCCCTCGGCGACCGCATTGTGCATATAGGGAATTCCCGTAACCTCGATGTAACGCATAGGTGCTTCCCTTGCGTGGTGTCCCTTAAGTTCTAAGCAGGGCAAGTTGATACTTCGTCTCTCCTCAATAGTTACAAGTTCAAAGACAATGTTCCAAATAGAGTAACATAGGGGGTTCAACTGCAGCGGTAGTCGGCAAAAAAAGTGTGGTCCACTACTGTCTGATTTTTTTTCTCTTACCAAAGGGCTAGGAGGGGGTCTGGATTCAGTCGACACCGAAATTTTAGACGGAAAAAAAAAGGAAAAAGGTTCGCCTATTGAGTATTTATCTTCTCTCGGCCATGTTTAGGGGTGCGAGAGGGTTCGGACCCTTTCATTATAGATCCTTTATGTTCTATGCGCTAATATATTGGTCGATGGAATTTATAACATTGTTGTCGACGTGCACATTTTCCTGTCATTGTGATCTGTACTAATCCAGCGTCATTGGGCTTTATATTGTATTTGTAATTCGTTTACCTAATACAAACGCGGTATTGTTAGTCGTACATGTGTCTGTTTACTATTGTCCCTGTAGGGTTGACACTTGCGTGCCAAAGTTTATTTTTAAGTGAAATTTTGTAGTCGTTGTGATTTGAAACTTGATAAAACGAAAATTCAGTACGAAAGTAGGTTTCGGAGCTACACTTAGATGGCGCTGAATTTTTCTTTTCCTTTCTGAATCACGCTAACGGTTTTTCTTCTTAAGCTTAAGAGCTTAAGTTTAGTATATGCGAAATAAGAATTCGGAATATAGGCTGCAGTGGTTATTTAACCGATTTTTAATTTTTTTATTTCGTCAAAGTGTCTAAGTCACATATACAACTATAGGTATATGCTATGACATAAGATTATTATTAGGTAGATAAACCTTCCTTTCATGAGGTTTGACATTGTATTCATATATGAAAGTATTGCTTGACCATACATAATATTTTAGATGAAAATATTGTGTTTAAAATACTTAGCTAGCATTGGTGGCTGTATCCCTTATGCAGATGTTTTGGAATTTTGAAAAATCAACTTTAAAACTTCGCATCGTCTGTTTTTTTTTTCACTACAACTTTAGAAACAGAATGCCCTTAAATCTAATCGTTAATAAATACGAATGTGTAACATCCCTATATGTATTGTTGTACTTACCAGCATTGCCATATGTTTGTCTCCATTGTGGACGTGATTTTGGTTCGCTCAAGGTTGGGACCTTGGTCCAGTACTTGGACATGCCGGGAACCAATATTTGTTCAGTCATTGAATATTATATCATTTCAGTACTAAGTAAACCGCCTCTTCCGTTTCTATCATTACTTTTTATTTGATTTTACTTATTTATT
The DNA here is from genome assembly GCA_018249875.1 of Cecropterus toxeus. Lineage (NCBI taxonomy): Eukaryota > Metazoa > Arthropoda > Insecta > Lepidoptera > Hesperiidae > Cecropterus > Cecropterus toxeus. The sequence continues at coordinate 3,626 of DWNE01001969.1, read as the reverse complement.
TGCCTCTATACAAATAAAAGATACAATAGAGCAAACTTAATGCCTGAAGACTTTGCTACCAGTAAACCCTGGGTGGTTAGAAAATTTGCGGCAGGTGGTAATTTAAGAGAAACCATAATAATACTCAATAATTATGGTTAATTTAAGAGAAACCATAATAATACTCAATATATAAATAGTACTTTTCATAGTAAATATCAATAAAATGAATCAATAATAATAATTTATCAACGTAGAGTATCGCCAATTTAGAAGCTGTTATGACACATTTTTGTAAATCTCTATGATAAAAAAAATCAAAATAAATTGAAAAAATGCTCAAGATACTTATATGAAGTATTTCGAACAACAATATTGTCATCAGAAGAATATTGTCATGAGGAAAATAATAAATTTTTGGGGTAGGTCAGCCTGTGAACGTAACCTTATAAAAATAAAGTCTAAAGTTTAAAATTAGCTTCTGTTCGTGGTTCCATTAATAAAACCTCATTACTGAAGTACAACACGAAATATATTTTTAAGTAGGTAATTATAATTAAAATATTGCTTTATTTTAGCCTACTTTGTATTAAAAAGTTAATAAAAACCTTTTCAGAGTACAGACCAATATGCTTCACGATGAACGAAGGTTTATGATCAATCTTTGGTCAACTCACTTGATGGGTTTTTCTTCTAATATAGAAGTAGCAAGCGAGTATTAAGTCCACCTGACGGCAAGTGGTCACTGCCGCCCATGGTCTTCTGTAACTAACTTCATATAGTGGGTTCTTTAGGAAGTCAACTATTGATGTGATGCTACTCTTGAAGACGGACATGGTTGCCTCATATATAAGTGACCCGGCAACCACAATCTCATATCGAATGAGAGAATGACGGAATTGCTTTACGATAGGAATAAATGTGGCGTTGGTTCCTTCCTTGGCGAAAGTGGTATCGTGTGTTTAGTCAAAAAGCAGGGAGAATCGGGATTTACTTGCATGAAGTCTAATGTCATAAATAATGAGCACAAAGGAATCTAATAATTCTCTCCATTTGAACACCCTGTGCTTATTATTCAGTTACCAGATTCAATTGCCCGGATGTCCCAGCAACCTAGAATTCGGACTCTATTTGAGTTCACTCGTTGGTATTGAATCATATACAGCCTAAGTTTGAACTATGTATACTATTGTGTACCTTTGCAAATAGCTTCGGTCTATATAAGGAAGCCCTGTAAATGTGAATCGGTAAACCGTGTGACGCAATGCATTGTACCGATGAGTGGAATTGATTCCCAATCGTCTCATTGACGTGCAAGGTCAGAATTAATCAGGCGATAACAGTTTGGTTGGAACATTGTAGTTTTGTTTGGAAAAATCAACATTTTATAGAAATCAGTATCAGTAGACAGTTGCAAATATCAAAAAGAAATACGAAGAGATTAATACTTAAAAAGTGCAAAACAGTGCTGAAATTATTGTCTCATCTAAAATACTGCCTAAATAAATTTTAAACGGTTTAAGCTAAAAGAGAGGTTTTAGCTGAAGTATTAACCGTTTTAATCATACTTGTCGGCTTAAAACTTTGTCATAGCCGAACTGGCCGACTTGGCTGTACGCAGGCCTTTACCTCGCAGGTGTGTTTTATCTACTTGAGCGTGACTAAATAAGACTTATTGTTTTGTCTATTTCAAAGTATAACTAATACTTTATTTAAATTGCTCTTATTGAATCAAAAATATGAATTGAAAGATATAACTTGTCCAAGTGCACCTTTAATTCTAAAAATCACCAAGTGACAGTTGACATTTTCAGAATCCTATAAAGATTACTTTTCAGTTGAAAAGCCAGTGGGGAACATATAAGTATTGAAACGTGAGTAATTTGGGGGAATTCCCAATATGCATCATTCCCGATATGAGTACATTTACCCAATAGTTAATCGTAATGTAGTTGTTCTTGTTTTGTTTTTAGGTAAATACCCGTATAACCGTCGACGTCGGTCGCTGAGTATCTTTCCTGTTGGACATAAATAGCTCTGGGATATTCCAAGTAACTTATTAGTAGTTAATCACGCGAATTTGTGTCTCGCCAATTATGATATCTGAGAGCTCTGTTGTATCAGCTGGAATCTTTTTTAATATTTTTTCCTCCTTCAGACGTGACAAATTGTGCGGTGCAAAATACGTATAAGCACTAACGCTAGTAGCATTCATAGCAGTTAAGATATTCAAAGGCAGTTATTTAAAAAATCAGCCACACGGTGATGATATAGGCGCATGGATCGTTTCCTAAATGAGTTTTTAATGACCTAAATGACGCGACATCATGTCTGCCCATAACACGAATAGCCGTAATCAAAACTAAAATAATGAACAGTGGACAAAATTACAACGATTGTTGTGAGTAAAACTGATTGTTTTGAAGGATTATTACTGTTGTTATTGATTTGCGTCTTACATTACAATGACAAAGTATGGTTTTCTAACAAAGTAACATGTAGAAATGTGTTCGCCCGCTCCGGCAAACTAAATGTGGCGCGGAACAGTCTTGTATGAAAATAGTATGCTAGGAAAAGGCGCTTTGCGCCACAATTAGAAAAAAAGCTTTGTTTACGGCTATCTATATAAACAAAACCCCGCCCACGTGACGTCACGTTTGACGTCAAATACAGCGTGTGTTTAAAAGCAGGTTTGTGCAAATAACCTGTAGCATGTCTTGTAGGAAAATGCGCTAAGTTATCAGTACGATAAAGAATTACGCGATACATTCCAACATTGATAATTTATTTTATTTATATGTTCAATTATCATTACTAACATTACAGGAATGCCTAATTCGTTAGTAAATGTAGTCAAGTATGTTAGTATACATATATGAATTATTTAACATTCGTCAATATTGTGATTATTTAAGCAATACTACGCTAAATTATATTATTATTAATAATAATGAAGGTAAAGGTAATAAATGAATAAAGAAGGTTACGTACCCAAAGGGTAAAAACGGGACCCTATTACTAAAATTCTGCTGTTCGTCTGTATCTTATGAACCGTGGTTGCTAGACAGTTGAAATTTTCAAAGATGATGTATTTCTGCTGCCGCTATAGCTACAATAATGACAGGATAAAATTAATATGTAAGGGGGTTTCTATACAATAAACATGTTTTTTTTTGCTGTTTTATGGATGTACAGAACCGTTCTTGCGCGAGTCCGACGCGCACTTGGCCGGTTTTTAGGTCAAGTGTTAGAATAGAAAACAAGTTGCAATCGAAACAATGAAATCCACTGCGACAATTGGTAAATCTTTACGCGCCGATGGAATAGTAATTAGCTGTTAACAATAATAACAGGGTTTACATAAATATATCACACATACATATAACATGATATATACCGTGATATAATCATATCACGATTTATATCATGTTATCATAAAATATTAAACGATACAATTATATCGTTTGATATTTCTTCTGATATATCATCATTAGACATCGGATTATATGCACTATTAAAATGCCAAAATATGCATGCAAACATGCTCTAAAAAAGGGCAAAATATGCACTAAATATGCACAATCAAAAACCATTCATTATTATGTATTATAATATAATTAACGTTTATTTATTATAATTTTTGTGAC
>DWNE01001968.1:0-20120 GCA_018249875.1 Cecropterus toxeus | reverse complement strand
TTTATTTTTTTATTTCAACTACCGCGTAATCTCATATCAACTCCCGGGCGAAGCCGGGTATTATAGCTAGTGTATTAATAAAAATGTGTTTTATTTAAAAAAAAAAACAAGTAAGCAAAACAGGTCTTACGAGCATCTTGATACAATCTTAATACAATATTCTCTTTCCTACTGGTATTAGCTAATAAACCTGCATTACAAATAAACTTAAAGTGCTTGTTCACACTAAGCCAAATTCCCATACAAAGTGGACAATGTCCTTTCGTTCGCATTTTGGGAGGTAAATTTAATTTTATAGTTGTCCATGGGCGCCAGCGACCACTTACCATCAGGTGGACTGTATGTTCGTTTGCTTCTTCAATTTTAATAAGACAAAGGAAAATGTGATTAACCTTCGATAACTATAACTTTTCCGTAATTCCTTGAAAACTCCACAAGTTTGATTTATTTCTTTTATTGATGAGAAACTGAACAAAGGTACTGCCTGTTAGCAGTAGGTAATACAGCAACAAAGTTCATGTTTACGACACGAGCCGTGTCATCGTCCTTGTTACTTGTAATTAGATACGTCGAGGTCCACTGGCCGCGAAGCGCTACCCAAACAAGATTTTAGATGAATTTCAGTGAAGTTTAAACACAAACACTATTCATCATCATACTACAGATAATAAGAACTATAATAATTATTTCTTCACATTTGCCATCGTGTTTTAGAAATTAATAATCCTGGCTATGACATCATGATACCATGTTTGCATCAGATCATGTTAAAAGCTAGTGTTTTGCAAGAATGTTTAAGATAACGGAGTTTTTCGAATATAATTGAAACTCGTGACATATTTGTACCTTTATGAGTCGAAATTTGTCACAATTTCAAAATTTAATTAATATTATCATGGGCAAATTTTGATTGTTATTTAACGAAATGTACGCAGCCCCCGGAACTGGAGGGGGGGAGGAGGGCAAGCCTGGGCCTTGCCGATTATATTGGACATTTGATGGCTAAAATGATTAAAATGGTACAATAAATTCAACTGGGCAGGGGCGGCATTATTTAAGTTTTTGCACCGCCTAAAATAATTAAAGATCTGGCGCTAAATGCACGTAAACATTTTTTATCAATCTCGTAAGCGATTCTTAACAGCACGGTAAAATTTGGGAATTCATAAAATTCTATCGGAAACACAGTTATCAAGCCAAGGCTATAACGAACTTTACCTATCATTTAAACGTATTTTTCACTAGTATTTTCCTATTCCACGAGTTAATTTCATTACCTTACACAATTGTTATATTTATGATCAATTATTATCAATTATTAAACACAATTTAAGCTATATAAGAATCTAATATTTGATCGGGATTATAAGCAGACATGGAAAAGTAGATATTATACTTTAAATATATATATCATGATGTTAGACTTTTTTGTTTTTTAATACAAAAACCGCATATCATGAGTACCCGTAACATTAAAAATGTATAGAATATATTGATGCCAAATACTATCACGTACCTACTCACGATTTTTTTTATTATAGATTACCTTTGTCGTCACATTGTTTTTTCAAATCAGACAGTTGCTATCAATGTTTTTTATCTTGAAAGTCGATAGCACTATACTGCCAATAACAATAATGTAAGTGCTTACCACTAGATGAATTTATAATCGTACATATCTACACTCCAATGTCTGATAACAACGGGCTTTGTGTGCAAATTTGAACAAAGAACGGTGACACAATTTTGACAATGTTTCTTAATAAAAGCCGCGAGGGCTAAGCACATTTTTTTATTTCACTGAATAAAACTTATTTTATCAAATTGAGCACGCAAGCCACCTGACGATAAGTGGCCACTGCCGCCTAGACATCTGTAATCAACTTCATACAGAACATGGATTCAATCTGAAGTCAATAACAGATGCGTCGCTACTTCTGAAGACTAAAATCGTCGCCGCATATAAAAGTGAGCCAGCAACCACACCCTTCCACCGATATGAAAGGACTGTTTCTTGCTAGAAATAGGGGTGGAAACTCACAAAAATTTTATACAAGGGTTGATTCCCTTGTATAATTTTTTTGCCAAGTTAATTAAATTTTATTATACTTCTCAGTTAAATCTACACTTAAATGTAAACTCACAGCCAACTTTCCTAGTATTACAAAATTTCAAAATTCATAAAATATTGTAAACAAAAATTCACATTTTCAACACTCCATTTCGAGTTTCGAGTAGTTGAGGTATCTATTAATCCAACTTGTGGGTCAGAAACAGATCATAAACTAATATATTGCTGCTTGGTTTAAATAATAACACAACACAAAAATGCTTATTAACCACAATATAGTTAGAGCACCAAGTTAATAATTCTAAGCATTTTTGGTAAAGAGACTACATTTACCTTAAAATTGACGAATTTGAATTATGCCTTTATTAATGCAAAGCAACAATATCATGGTCCGTTATATCCTATACTTTACCCAAAGTTACTGATATTTTTAGTACGTCCAGTACGAACGTTTTCCTCAAATTTGATAACGTTAAAATTATTAATTCCACTTTATATCGACAGAAGCCAATTTATATTTTATTGACAAGCATGTAATCATTTTTTGTATTTACCTTGAAATTATTGTCAGTCACAATCACTGCGAGCAAACCTTATAAAACTTTAGTTCAGTTGGTGTTGTGGCTGGAAAATGTCACATTTTGTCACCTAAACGGCCAATATGAAACGCTCAATATGCTCAAACCGCAATAACTTTTGCTAATTATTGACCTAACAGTTTACTAAAGGTCGATTTCATTTAGAATACACGCACGCGATGTGTTCGATGATAGCCGACGTAAATACGTACACCGCGGCACGCGTTTCGAATGAAACTAGTAGCTTGTTTTGTTTTGTATTGGTGTTACTGGTGGAACATGAATTGTAGGCGACATTAAATTGGTCAGCCTTATGTGCACGGGTTTGAGCAGACAATGACACCGGGCACGTTCGATATGAAGTGTAACTGTTTGATTCCCTTTATGCCGTGCAAAACAATCTATTGTTCGTTTTGAGTGTATCAAGTTCAAAGCCGCTAGAAACAATCTGATGTTGATGTTCTACAGTGAAACTATTATGCAAACTTCGTAACATACATATAGGTAGTCAGATACTGAAATAAATTAAATTTCACATTATATTTCATGTTTAATTCAAATCATTCCATCTTATAAAGGAAAACAATAACGGGTTCGTTTAATTGAATATTTATAAAGCAACTTTACAAGTTAATTGCAATAAAAATTATTACGAATAAAATATATTAGTAAATAAATTAATTAACTGTCGAAAATGTAATCCGTAACGCATATCGGATTTGCATGGACTTTATAATATTCATTTGTGTGTTCACAACAAAATCGGAAATCAAAATTCAAAGTTCGCGCCCTTCACAGATAATGATAATGCACTCAAAGAACACAGATAAAATTTTTTAAAGACGTCATAATTTAAGAAACAACGCCATCTATCATACATTTTGAATTCAAGATTTTTCAAGATAGATGTCACTAGTTCGATACAATAAAGTCGTGTGCATATTGCTTGAATACCTAAAACTATATTAGTGACGGGTGCAATATTACCTTGTAAGTTTATTTAGATTGAAATGGCCATTTATTTAATCAATTATGTGGGGACTTGCACTAGAGACTAGCTAGTCTGATAAGTTGCATATCCTTTAACATAGCGGTATCGATGGAAATCTATACAGCGCGATAAAGCATCCATTATGAAATTCAAATAAATATTTCTCAATTCTTTTGTTCTATATAGGGCGAGCTTACCCCTAAAATTTTGGTCAGAATATTGAATTCTGTACATATGAATAATTTATTCAACGGTCTACCTAATAATACATTTATGATAGTCGTGATAATAATTGCAAATTCTGTTTTTTTCGTGAATCAATCTAATTACCCGACTGCGTCAGAAGGACGATGTTTTTACTAAAATTAATAAGCAGTCATGGAATATTCAGGTTACAAGGAAACGTAAGCTTATTTCCCATTATAAACACTTCTTTACATACTGCATGATACACCAAGTTGCGCAATATATTTTTATAACGCTATCTTTCAAATTGTTATTAGTGTTTTTGGCATAGATCTCAATACCTCTCGCTAATAAAATACCAGGAAGAAATAAATAAATTCAACAAACAAAATTTCGGTTTACTTAAAATCGGTTGTATTTACATTTCGTCCATTGTAGAAAATCAATAGTGTTCAACATCACAAATAAATAAATCGTACTAAGGTATTCACATTAGTCGTACATCGTACACAATATGCGACAGCTCAATCTTATCATAAAAGAAAGGCGGGACGATCGGATATTAAATCATAATATATAAGTAATTCAAATTTAATTTTATTCTCAATGTCAATCGCTGCTAAAAGAAACGAGTTCGCTCGCCACGGTAACCGACGGCCGACGGTGAGCTACTCGCTAAATGCTTTTCGAAACACCCCGCCGTCTCTCCTGGGTGCCGGGTATCGAGTAAAAAAATAGTCAATCGCATAGTTATCGAATCGGCCGGCGCCCGGCGAAAGACAGCAGTGTGGGAAACGGAGTCGACGAAGTATGGAAACTCGTAGACGGCGACGCCGGCGCGTCGACGATCGGCCGCCGCGCGTCCTACATCGCTCGGCGAGCTCGGGGAGCGCGAGTGGCGATGGAGCGCGCGCGGGGCGTCGTTCCCCGCTTGGCGGCGCGTCACCGCGTCGCGGCAGGGGCCGCGGGCGGCGCGCGGGGAGCCACGCCGCGCGGCAAATCGAACGAGGCCACGCGCGCCGCTCCCCCCGCACCGCGCCCCGCCGCTCCCGTGGCGTCCCTTCATAAAATATAACGTACCAACCTACATACTAAATCACTTTAACCTAGGAATCTCTTATTCCACACCTCGAACACTGGAATACCGAACTGAAGGCTCTATCCTAATTAACAATATTATGGACAAAAAATTACAGGCCGGTTTTTAGATGTTCGCCTCGCTATCGCGGCGCGGCGACCGTCGCGCTCTCTTTATCAGTCGTTGGGGGAGCGGGCGGCGGGCGCGCGAAATGCACGAGATAATGGCGAAATTGTGATGTTTTTCTAATAAAGTTGTCGCGCGTGATACGAACGCGTCTCGTCTAAGGCGGTGGTTACTGGCCGTTCGGGAACACTGCGACGCCGCTTCGGATTCCTGGCCCGTTAACTCCATTTCGTTCAGTCCTATTTAATTCAGTTTAAAAATTCATCAATCGTTCCGGAAGCTGGCGTCGGAGTGCGCGAGTAACCGATCGCGACGATAAGTATGGAGTGTTCGGAACAAATAAAACAAACTAGGTGTACCTGAATGCAATAATCACACTATGTTACATTATTGATTATAAAATCCCAGGCTTCACTTACGCTAAATATGTACACACAAACTCTCATCAACAACAAGAAAATGAAGAATTGAGCTTTGTGACTTAAAAACGCTTATTCTATATTAGTACAGCCATACCGGTTTATTACTATATTTTGTTACAACATGATAGACACTATTGCGTAGAAAAATATCACAACTTCACCATTTGGGCTCACAGGTAAATACAGAGTGGATTCCACTTAGAATAAGTTTACTTTCGAAAACACATTTGTACATTTCATGACAAAATTCAACAGCATTCTACTAAGTCTTATAATTAATAATTGTCGCAGCTAGCCGTGAAACGCAAGATACATTGGGTACCTAACTTAAACATTGTGTAAAATTGAAAATTCTGCATTCTGAACTTAGACTTAATTACGTTTTTTTTGTCATTTAAATAGAACTGCACCCGTTTTTGGTGGGAGCTATGTCGGCCCCGCGTGTTCCCAACTGGCGGCACTGGTGTCGGTCTGTGGCGGTCGCTGGAGCAGTTGAGGCGAGGCGAGGCCGCGCCAGTCCGGGCCGTCACGTGCACTAATAACTTCACTGTGACATTGTCCTTATAAAAAGCACGAGGCGTATTACGCGTCATCTTCTTCCTCCTCGCCTAATAACTCCTCTTCAACTTCCTCATCTGGAACCAAAAAGTTGTGTCAAATTAACAGCTCAAGATTGCATTCTGACAATACAATTCACCGAATAAATTTATAAGTTGCCTAAACAGCGAATAAACAGAAGGGAAGGTTATCGTATATTATCACAGCGCAATGTAACCAATAACATTTTTGTCTTCAGTGCGCATACAATATTATTTCCCGAAACAATCCTAAAAATAAAAATGCTCCAAATGTAACGTACACTATCAGGATACACAGTTAAGTTTACAGGTTCATCTTCTATCACACTCTAAAGTTAAAAGTAAGCCAGACCGGCTACTCGCTAACAAAACTTCCATTAGCACCGTTCATTTTGTATTCATGCGACAATCAAATTGATCGCGTAGACACAGCTAGACGACCGAGGCGGAACCTTATTTGAAATTCGTAACAATGTACGAAATACGCTACGAAGAGATACTTATTCGTTTGTTTCAGGGTGTTGTTCACGACGAAATCTAGAAAAGTTTGTCAAGTGCGTAATGCGTACGTTTATTAAAATCAGGACGCATTCTACGAATAACTACGACCATGCGTTTAATTACTACGTTACTCACAAAAAGTTGTTTTAATACTAGCTCTGTACTCATATATATACTTTAAATACTTCCGATTACTAAGGGACAGCATAGAAAACACCAATTAAATAATCGCAATGTTATAAATTCACGACATGCATTACGAAAGTACTTCTTTAGTGCAAGTTCTAGGATATTTAAATAAAAATACACAAGCAAGCAGTGTGGGCGTCCGTCTGACAAAATAATATTGCCTTAGCTCCCTCCAACACGAACTACTGGCGAAACCACAAGTAACTTCATATGATCGAGTTTGCAGGCTATTGGTGTCAATATACTAACATAACAAGATAAGTAAGTAATACTGTAGTCTCTAGGAATATCACTTCCTTCAAGACTTAAAATTTAACTTAACAAGCTTTAAAAACATGCACCGATAATGTCTTGAAATGTCTTTTTTTTGTATAGGCCTACGGGGGCACTTACAATTGTCAGTTATAATATTTTTTTCTTACACTACCACCGATAATAATGAAATATGCCAAGAATAAAATTATTAACGTTAAAAGCAGGTTTTGCAATCTGCTTTATATTAAGCTAATGCTTTAAAGATCTAAAAAATACATCTACTACAAATAATGGTAAAAGTAACTTCTACTACATATTATTGCGCGATGTTGAATGCCATATAAAAATTTTACATGATGCATGCTGGGAACATTCAAGTAACCTGATTTAAAAATTCGTGCCAAAATTAGACAAATAGGTCAATATGGCGCATTCCCATTACCACACGATGCGGAGGGCGTAATCTAACGGCGAAGTTTAGACTTCAACGTTTTGAACGCGCCACCTAGCGACAAAAGCCAGGAATGTTCGGATCGATGACTACCGCCTCAACAAAAGCGAGTATAGATTATTCTAATCCAAAAACAGTAGGGTCATATTTATAACGTAATATGCCGACAGTTATCCTGAACTGTACATTAATTTAATATCATCATCAAAATTGACTGATAAAAAAATAAATAGTCATGTTTTTGTATGATCAATTTAATTGGATATTGTATAAACGTGGATAGCACTTCGGCCGACCACGGTGACACTAATTATCGCTTAATAACGAGGAACATTCGATCGTTAATTGATTAATATAACGATTCGATTCTCTAAATAAATATATTGATATTTATTCGATGCATCTAGTTTGTAATAATAAAATATAAAATTCCGCGTTAAGTTTGCACGAACAATTGCGAATTATTTCAAAGAATATGGGTACAACAGTATCGAATTTCGATCCACTAGGATGGACACACGGTCGCTTTTCGTTCGAGGGGATGAAAGAGGGACGGATAAGCGGAAGTTCCCTGCTTGCAGTTGGGTAGGGGTACTTTCGCCTCGTTTTGCGGAACGCAAAATGGGGACTAGACGCGTGCCTCGCGCGGATGCTCCACGGGCGGATCTTAGCACTTAGCCGCTTGTAACGACGACGCGTGTAATCGCAACTAGCTCGGCGGCCGACGCAAGCTGCAAAGTATTAGCGAGTCCCCTGCCAAGTGCGGTTTACGATACACATAATGTCGGACAACTCTGTTTGTAGACCATCCGAGATTACAGACACTTATCATTTTCACCTTATCAGAACGTCGCGTCAGAGTTCACACCCAGACGTTTGATTTTATTCATATACTAAGTTTTACTTCACGCCAAAAATGTTTACTTGCGCGTGACCTGTTCACTACCTGTACAAGTCTGAATAAACCTACAATAATGATTATGTCTTCTAATTTCAATTTTATAAGAAACAAAAAATATTAAACGTTAAAATGGATTTATTTCTCGTTGGAGATAAGTTGGTCTATATTACCGTTACCTGCGCTCCGCTCTCCCTTCCGTTACCTCTTATTTATGAATAAAAAAAATTTCAACACAAATAAATTATTTCATTCATAACGAGCCCAACTGCCATCGTTTTGGCGCGCGACACTCAAGATCTGTGAAACATCACGCACCCCGAATGCACTTTACGTCACGCGTACTATTGCGCGCCAACTACTAATATATTGGGTTTTTATACAAGTATTAATAGAATCTAAGCTAGAAACAAGTTTTCTTTTATATACGGTTTTTGCTTTAAAAATGTGACCTTTATGAATGAAAGTTTAAAGTTTAAGTTAAATATCGTCTGCGAAAGAATATTAATTAGTTACATTTGATCAGTGAAATTCATTTATAAATGCTTAGTATTTTGGCCATAATTGAGGAATAACAGTATGTCAGTTTTATTTCATGACAGATAAAAATGTAAGACGCACTTTCTTTAATTTCTTTGAGACAGACTTTCTCATACAAACCACCCTCACCTTCGAGATCGTCATCCTCTCCTTCCCCTAACTCGTCTTCATCTTCGTCCCCTTCCTCCCCTTCCACTTCTTCGTCGTCGTCTTCTTCACCCTCTCCCTCTCCTTCAAAGTCCTCCTCGTCGCTGTGACCCTCATCATCTCCGCCGCCATTTTCTTCCTTTCGCGCCTTTTTCGCTTCTGTTGTTTTTTCCTACAGATCAAAGTTATCATTCAATAAATAGGCTAAGCGAAACATTCAAGAACATTCTCTTTTGTTTGAAATTGTCTTTGTAGTCTATTGAATTAATCAATTTAAAATTCACAAATTTTCTTTATTGATAATGTTTTCATTTCGACCACTGGTCAAAAACTGTTTTTAAATGGAGAGTAATTACTTCATGTTTTTCTAAACAAAAATCTACTACACAGTTTTTGTATCAATTAATCAATTAAATAATAACTGGCTGTAAGCCAACTACATTTTTTATTATTTGCCACAACCGTTGGCGGTTACTTATGTCGACGGTGTTGTAGGGAAGTAGTGAACCGAGTTACGGCTTACGTGCAAGATAATGAAGCGCAGGTGACAAGGATTCGTAACAATAAAGAAGCGTGGGTTATTAGTGCGCGGGAAAGAGACGCACAGAGCGTAGCCGGCGCCGTACGGCCCATTTTGCCGTAACAAACTCCAACGGAAAATGGTCACCAACTCACCACGCATAACATGAGCCATGACGTTGGATCTATAAAACCGCCAAAACGACAATAACAGGTAAGCTCTTGTTTATTACAACAAAGAAACCATGAGAAATACTGTCTGGTATTGTAATACAGTCTACAAGTATGTAACTGTACACGCTATGGGTTTGTTAGCGTGAATTTAGGTTACTTCGCGGGAAAGAGACGGCGTACGCATTACTACTAAGTCTTGTAGACTTAAGCCGATATCGAATTGTTTTCCAGATTCCCGCCCATTTTATGCCCTCAATACCATTCTGCCATTATTTATTATAGTTCAGGCACTATTAGAACAAAGGAAGTCTGAACTACATACAAAACACCTACATGCAAATAATGCCGGGTCATTGACTACTCTCTGCAACGCCACTAGCTACCAAAATAAAAGCCCAATTGTGCAAACGGCGGCTCTGTTGTTTTACATCATATCATACTTGAATTTCGTAGGCATTGAGAAATAATACGCATATATTACGATAAAATTACTTTACTCGGCGTGCGGTTCTATGACAGTCCGATACCTACACATTGACATTCGCTCGCCGGCCATGTTACCATCTAGCGTCACGCTACCATGAATGTAAGCCGGACTAAAGTCAGTCAAAAATAGCTAACGATACGCAATAAAATCAATAATAAGCACACAACGGAACGTATTAGAACGTGTCTGCAACATTATTTGTAATATCCATATCAACGAGGACATGAGCGTACGTTCCCGCGCCATGTTTTTTTTCTGCCAAGGTCATGCCTCCATATCGAAAACGGGTAAACAAAGCTAGAAATCGCTAAGTATGTAAATTCATCTTACAACGCACTACAAGAATATCTGAATCTCAACGTAGGAACATGGTATAAAACTACTGACTCATCGATTACCTCACGCACGCTAAAATATGTAACTCGACAGAAATGACGTCCAAAAATACGCCGGTTGAGTGTTTCCTACTCAGGCTATACACTTGAAGAGACCACGTGGAAGTTCCGAATGGAAGGAATATAATAATTGTAGCACGTAGAAACGTTCAATAAAATGGCGAGCGACTAAAATGAATACATTCTGTTTGACATGTGCACTCACCTCTGCTGCCCTTTTGGCTCCTTTTAGGTCACTTTTCGCGTCTCCCTTTTTCTCGTCGCCGACCTTGTCCACGGCCACTTCACTGTTATTTTCATTGGTGCTCATGATTGTTCTGATTTTTTGTTAATTACTAGAAATATTTAAGTTAGGTATACGGCTGGCTCAAACCGACGCGAGACTGACTGATCGAGTGAGCGGGCGGCGCGATGGAGATGAGTTTGAAAACGAAGATGGCGCGGGCTTCCACACGCCTCGCTTCTGATTGGTCGAGACCGTCCGCCATTATCAAGCAATAAGCAGCATGTGGGTAATATTATTTGGAAATTATTTTCGTCAATGTAACATGAAAATCTAAATTGAATGTGTATAATCGTTTTTAATATACTTTTTTATTTATCTGCAGTATTAACGGTAATCACTGGTAGATATTTAATATGAAAATAATAAAAATATAAACCTGTTGACATAAGTGATTCGTAATTTATGCAATAGATAGCGCTCTAGTTGATAGTAAAAAGAGCGCGAAAATTAAAAAGTTTATAAACTTCTAAGCAATCTGCAAATAAAGTAGAGACTCAATAATAAATAATATGAAACATGCAGATACCTCTTAAGTGAGTAATGACAATAAAATTTAATAAAACTGAACTCGTAAAGCACGCATTATCTTTTATTATAATAATAACTGCATACAAATTACGATTTCAAATTAATGTACTTGTAAGCATTTTGCTTTTTAAATCATAATATATCAGGATTACTAGTAGTACATTGCTGAATTTAAAATATTTTTCCAATAACTTATAGTGGATTTACTTTAGTAGATTTAGTAATAGATTTTAATAAATATGCATATTTTATTTTCTTCACGTAGAATACTTACCAGGTTTTCATAAAATTGTTTTGAATATATCGATTATAAATTACTATATTATATTAATATTTATATTATATAATTTGTCAAAGGTTATTAAATTAATGAATGAATACAAAAACAAAATAACAAAAAATGGACGTTTTATTTACAAAAAGATATTTTTCAGAAACAAAGAAATGTTTAGTATTGTAATATAACGTATGCATTTTATTTCAACAATACGTAGGAAATCATGACGTAGTATTTTATTAGTACAATGCCATCAGTGAATGAAAATATGTTTTTGAGATATCACACTAAAAATAGCAAATTTAAAGCAAGTATTCATATCAATATACTAATGAAGTCAGTTAAAAGAACGCACCTCTCAAACTTCAGTATTTTTTTTTTTTACTTTCACTAAATATTTATCCATGTAAATATTGTTTAAAACAATAAATAATACTGAAATATGATGAACTACATTAAAACCAATAAAATATACGATGTATATTCCTACAGTCTGTATGTATTTAGATGATATTTTTCCTTATGTCTAAAGCTTTGAGGATACAAAAAAAGGTATATTTGTTGCAAAATAACTAAATAAATTTTAGTACGATCAAAGGGATAGAGGGATACTAAGCTTTTCGGTTAGAAAAAACACGAAAAATAAAATTGCCCGCATAATAAATAGGGCGTTTATTGCTATTATTTACAAACTAACATGTTTCACACAATAACAAATGATGTATGGAAAGCTTAACATATTTTTGCTAAACATGTAGGCATAGCATTTTTATAGTATTAGTTATAAAAAAAATGCGAGTTGTAACAAGTTCTAGATGTTATTGATATAAGGAGTATGTAAAATTGGAATATAATTTGCTCATACATAAATTGGTTATATCAAAAACCACTTAAGTTTTTTTTTATCAAAATGCTTTTTTCTGAGTAAATCAATACATTCATCTTTCTTAAAATGATACTGCTACGCGGTACGTAATAGACGATTAATATTTAAGCAATATAACACAAAAAAAACAGGTTTTTCCATTATTATTAATTAACTCTGATGGTCGTTCAAAATATAAATCTGATAACACCAAACTCGAGTAGTTTGAAGAGAGTTTAATTCTATAATTTATGAAATAAACATTGTTACTGATTCGTGAAAAAATATAAATGAAATCTTATGCGGTTTTTGAAGTAACTTATACATTTGAACTAACAATATGTGGAATATCTTAGAAATACTTCCATAAGATTTCAAATAATTCCACTATGTGCTATGGACTGTTTAATTAATATGTATTTTTAGTATCGTTGTTTACTCTGATGTTATTGAAAAGCCAAATGTTACTAAACAATTCATATGAACAAAAATATTCCCGTTTTGCAAAATTACCAAAGTGTAAGCTAGATAGATGGATAGATTTTATAAGAAAATTCAAATAATGATATATTTTTTAACATTTTAAGTATAAACGAGCATGTATATCTATTCTATGAATTCTGTAATTTATCTATAATTAAACCTAGCTATTTAGATTATCATTATAATTCTATTGAACAATTTAATCACCTTATCCCAAAAGGTATTCTCTGGGTACACTAATGAGAATTGAAATGTAAACTAATTTACCTACGAATTTCCAAGGATTTCACATCAAATCAAAATATATCACAGGCAATATGCACGATGTCCCTAATTTACTAAACGAATGAAACAGGGTGGTATATGTATATTAAAGTACTACGGGTATTTATGCTTTTAATAAGTTTCTTTTATTATTTCCACAATAGTACAATTATTATTTCATGAAAAGACATCGAAATGGAAATATAAATAACACTTCAGGTATTCTAGTACACCTTTGTATGTATTTTAGAAATACTATAGATAATTGAAATCGATTTTCTTACATAAAATCATTATAAATATTCTACATCTATAATGATCACCACCCTGTTAGCTGAGACACCTTGTATATGACATTTTTCATATAATCAATTAAAACCAAACACATACCTTTATACCTCAAAATATCTAAACAAAATCTACATCTATTATAAATCAAGTTTATAGGTATCATCTATAGAAACAAATAATATACAATACAATAAAACATGTACCTATGTTTGGCGTTTATCACTAATAAAAAAGACATTAATATGAGCGGACAATGACTACATGGACAAAATAACCTCTCACATAATAAATCAAGAAATATATATATTAATTTATTCTCAACGCCTTTTTATGGATAGCTTCGAAATATAATATATATAATATTTGTATGTTTGCTTATCCCGAATACATTCTTTAACCAAAAAACCAATTACTATGCAACTTTGGTGTTTCGTTGTTTGTTCGCCCGCAGAGAAAAGGCGGTGCGCTGAACCAATACCGCTAGATATACGGAATTTTCCTGAGTTCTTTATAAATAACAGTACTAAGTAGTATTTCAAATTCATACCCCAGAGTAAAATAGAGAAAAAATGTTACCCACTAAGTGGGCGAAATCGCGGTAAAAATCAGTTATTCACAAATATTATTACTCAATGAGTACATTTCACAAGTCTAGAAACGAGCAAACCATTTCTAAATTATTAAATTTACAATTAGGAGCTGCAAATGTCAAACACACAACTAGCAACTACAATACTCTGCCTAGTTTACTAATCTAATTATTTGCCTGTTTGATGTGATTATTATACGCAACTTGCCGGTTGCAGAACATGTACATTTGGAACCGTCTCAAAGTTAGAAGGATTTAAGTGATTTTTGTAAATGTAATTTAATTAGTATTTTACACCCTTACTGGCAATAGGCGAAAATTATCAATTACAACTTTCGATGAAAAGGACAACCTTAGCATATCATGTAGGTTCATAGTAAAATACGTAGACGTGTAGTGGTAGAACTGTCGATTAGCATATGAGATGTTTCATTTATTTGACATTAATTATCAAATTTAAGGATTTATAAGACAACGCATCAATTGTAGCTACCTGCAGACAAACTGTTATCCAGGTGTGTACAGCTTATATGTTAGAAAATATGGTATCCACTGGATTGTTTTCTAGTTGATAGCAGATACAAGTCTTAATATTGATTCTTGCAGATAGTAATGACGTTCTAATCATGACAATAAGTTCTGCTACTGTAAATTTTACTAACGATATTAGGTTTGTAGTGGACAGCAGTTATAAGTGTTGCTGCTTGTAGATGCCAGAAGATTTTATTGTGGTATATTGGATCTGGAGGCGTTATTGTCAAGATTTAATGTCGGTGAACAGTAGTTGCGGGTGTTGATTTCGAAAATCGTACATATTACACAGATTTACTGTTTTAGATATTAGCATAGTTTAATATTGTAGAAGTGTTACTTAGATGGACAATTTAACGGTTTGAATTGCCGGTTTTTAACATTCCAGTTAGCGGCAAAATTTGCAGATGTCAGTAATATTCAATCGACAATGACCGATGAGAAACAGCTTCCGAAGTAGTTACAGTCCATGTAGGTTCGGCTAGAAGGTGGTGCAGACGTTCCCATCGAACTCGATGTTCCCGCCGAAGGGCGGCGCGTCGTCGTCGTGCAGCGAGCGCGCGTCCCCGCGCCACGCGCTGTACAGCGTCGGCAGGAAGTCGCTGAACAGCGGCCGGCGCGACGTCGCGCCATTCTCCCGAATCACCTGCCATCACACTCATATTATAAGGCGAAGGTTTATGAGGATGTTTTTTATTACACAAGTACGATAAAGATCACCTCATACAATACATAAATTACTGATTTATTTTCATGATTCCGGTCCCCAATCACGTTTCCACAGTAGTAAGTCTACGTGTTAATAGGTAATAAACTATCTGTGTGCCAAATTTGAGATAAATCAGACTTGTAATTTTTGCGTAAAAAAATTACAATATACATACATTCTCACAAATTTTCACCTTTAAAAAAATTTGCATGATTGAAGTAGTAAACGAACATGCAGTCCTCGTAAAATCGAAATTTTGTGAGTATGTAAGTTTGTTGCTCTTTCAAACATAAACTACTCCTCTGATCAATTTTGTCTTTTATATTTTTAAGTCGCCACATTTTTCTATTAATGTTTAATCTCTTTATAATATAAGAAATAGCTAACAATGCTGTCCATCTGATGGTAAGAGACCACGACCGATACCAATACAATAATACCACCCATAAACATCTGTAATTAACCCCAGATAGATTAGAGTTATATCCGAGTATGGTAAAAGACCCCTGCTGCCCATGGACATCTGTAATTAACTAATTAGTTAATTATTTAGTCATATCCGAGGTCAGATAGATGCCTTGCTACTCCTGAAGAGTAAGTTGACACAGTAGAGTTTTACAATTTTGTTATAAGACATAGGCACGACGGTGATGCCTATTGAATCGTTCTACCACATTTTCGTTGTAAAGGTTTAATATAATGTAATCCAAGACGGCGGCAATTCTATTTGCTTTTAGTTCGTTCCTTGAATTACATTATCTAGACAAACATCGAACACAGAAGCAATAAACACTTAAGCCAAAAATAAAATAATACAAAAAAATCAAAAAACCCAGCGTAAAACCTGGATGCAGGCTGCTCGCATATATTGTGATATAACACATATTTTTCATTGTTTTTTTACATTACAGTGATGATACATATTTTTTTGGAATTCTAAGATTATTTTTCTTTCAAACTATTACGTCATATGGCTACCACGCTTATTAACTTTTAACATTGCCTATCTTAAAGTACTTTGAAGACAAATTTATTAAATCCGCCTAGGTTTGACAAGTATGTCTTTTATTACTAATATTATTACAAACGTGACACAAAACAATAAAAAACAGGCACAAAGAGTAAGGAATCCTTCGATAATTGTTTTAATGCCCCACGCGTACGACGTTCGTAAACATAATACGGTTACGATAGAAAACCACTTCTGATTGAAGGACTTATTGCGCAATCTTATGTAAAACATTAACTATATATGCTAAATTAAAACCATTCAGACTCGTAAACATTAGATAAAAGGCTACCATAGCAATCCAATTAAGAACATCAATTGTACTTGAATTTGATCGCGGATGCATTGCTACCTACGTGTTGAAAAATCTCATATAAATACATCAATTGCCAATACCTAAATTAAAACTACCTTATAAAGCAAGTCTATGTCCTCCCTCTGGATGCGAGCTGTTCGCCGTGAAAAGGAAACAAACACATAGTTATTACATTTATAACTATGGAAATGTGGATATAATGTTACTTTATATTTTAGTAATATTCGAAATCACTTAAAAAAATTACGCAACATATTCCAAACCATCCCATTTATGTCTTACTGCTACACACGGGGCCCCTCTCAGAGGAAGAATTATTTAGACCAGATTGTGGATTGGTAGACATCACACAGCTTTAAAATGTCTGTATCTAATTAACAATAATCAGCTATGTAGGTTGCCTCTCGATGTTTCCTTTCATCGACAAACAAGTGGTAAGTAATTTCTAATATTCACAAAACTTTACGAAATCAGATATGTTGGAATTCGAACCTCCTGCTTAAGAGATGGAATTTCACAATATATCACTGCTTTATCCCGCTTTATTCCACATACCTTCTCCATTCCATCGAAAGTGGGATCGTGCTGGCTCCTGGGTATCCATATTTTGATGTCCTTGTCGAGCCCACTTGTGGCCAAAACTGGGCAACGTGGATGCGCTTCAATGCAGTTAACCTGGAGAAAAAAATGGACATTACAAGTTGTTACACATTTTATTAGTGAAGGTAATATTTCATGAATTCCGAACGTTTTTCGTTATATATTTTAATCCCAAAAATTTGTTTTGTTTTCAGTCTATTTAAAAAACAAATACTATTTCAAGAATAATATCAATAACTAATCCATACCTATATACTTTTTAAGACATAATTAAAATTATGTATGTTGTAGACATAAGGCAGATTAATATTATAATAATCAAAAGTTAATCTATTCCTATAATCCATCTATATAATTTGTAAAACATCATTGCTTTGCATGAAAAATACACAAACAATGCTTTTTGTTTTTACCTTTTTATTTAAACATAATAAAAATTAAGGGTCATTAACTACAGTTGAGATAGAGCACCAAGTTCTCAATTCTAAGACTGTTTTTACCAAAAAAAAATATGAATTTTGAATTGTACAGTTATTTATGCAAAACAGCTATAACCCAATTAGCTTTAAAATATAGCTCATAAATATTACAACTAACTTAGCGTTACCTAGTTTTACGTTCTCTTCGTTAGTTTTATGTTCAAACTATTTAGAAAATCCTTTATTATATTCTCACCACGCCGTTGACGTCGGCCTGCAGCCACTGCACGATGGCCTCGCTGCTTCGCTCCCACACGAACACGTGCGAGCAGTCCGAGCCGGACACCACGTACTGGGAGCGCGGCCCGAAGAACGACACGCCTTTGAACGTCGCGCTGTTGCGGTGACCGCTGTACCGGTGGGTGTAGCCGTCGGATGTGTCTGATGAGTCTCTGGAAATAGAAGCGGAAATCGTGAACGTCAAACCGTTATGATCTGACCGTTAGGATTTCCTGTCGAAATGAGAGGGATTTAGCCTATCCTACTCTTTAATCACAAAAATTTTACAACCATTTTGTCTTACGCCGCCTGTATCGTACTATTTAAGTGTAAGAAAGTTGTGGATAGAGTGGACCGATTTTGACATTTTTTTATTATTCGAAAGTTGTTGCTTACAGTTTGGTCCCATATTAATTTTTCATTTCTTTGTATGTTTATTCTTTTACTTTATTGTTTTTCTAGTGTACTCCTGAAACGCTACTTTAACCCCATATCGTTAAGTTGCCTGGAAGAAATACAGTAATACCCCGAACTTACGCGATAGGTGGGCCCGAGTGATAACCACTTAAGTAGAATTCGCGTGTTAAAGCAATGTATGATGTAATTATTTCCTAAATCGCAGATAACGTCATTTTGTAAAGTATAGGTATCTGTCATCAAAACCTCAGACTCCTAGGTTATCTTTGAAACTACTATGCTGTCACTGCTATACGCATATTACTACCAATAAAACCAATAGTTGCTTATGATATCAATCTTTAGGCAGCACATTAGTTTCTAGATCCCAGTATGTGACATATGATAATGAAATGAAATGTCTTTATTTTGCATAGGCCTACGCAAACAAGCATACATTTGTGTTTATTAAAAACACAAATGTATGCTTGTTATTACAATTAAATATGATATCATTTAGTTTAAATTATTGTAAGATAATAACGTACAGGGTCAGGGGGTCAAATACCGAAAATCTATAATCATTTGAATTACAAATGGTAAGAAAAAATTGTTACTTGTAAGAATAAGAATAAAATAAAAAATCGTACAAATACTTTACATTTTAGATATTCATTTAATATTTAAATGCATATAATAGACACAAACATAAAACAGAGCAGTGATAGCCTAATGGTTGAATCTCGGCCTCTCAATCGAGGATCCGGGGTTCGAATCCCAGGCCCGCACCACGGATTTTTCTAAAATTATGTGCGTATTAGAATTTAATTATCACTGCTTTACGGTGAAGGAAAACATCGTGAGAAAAACTGCACATCTGAGAGTTCTTTAAAAAAAGAGGTCTTAAAGGTGTGTGACGTCTACTAATTTGCACTTGGCCAGCGCGGTGGACTATGGCCTAAAACTCTCTCATTCATTGAAGACCCGTGCCCAACGTGGGACAATAATGAGTTGACGACGATATTGATATCTATCTATAACAAACACGTTCAGTCAAATGTTAATCGACAATCCATATAAATAAATTACACACTCGACAAATTCACACGTGACATGTTCATTTGTTAACCTAGATATATTTAATTAAATTAATACCTACTGAATATTACGTAATTCGAAATGGCAATTTAGTCGAGATTAATTGATTAAGTTTAATTAATTCGCTAGACGGATAGACTAATTGTCCTTAAGTAATAAGAGGTAATTGATGATTATTGGCAACATAGAGGTGACATTTATTGGGATAAGGATATATTAACCCGACTGCGTCAGAAAGAGTGTAATATTTTTCGAGCGTATGTATGTATGTCCATTTCTTTGGCACGCGTCACAGCCGAAACGGCTTGACGGATTGTGACGTATGACATATCATTAAAATCGTCTCAGTACGCATAATAACATGGGATATATTATTTAAAAAAATGGCGCCTGGAAATAGAGGGAGAAGGGGAAAGGACGATTTTATTAAAAGCTTTTATTTAACTTGCAATGTTTGTATGTTTGGGTCAAATCTTGCGAGCTGAATTTAACCCACTTCTCAGTGTCCGATTGAGCTGAAATTTGGAGAACACCTTTAGTTCTGATGACAATGCAATTATATGTAATCAATATTGTTATAATTCCAAAATGGCC
>DWNE01001967.1:0-20122 GCA_018249875.1 Cecropterus toxeus | reverse complement strand
GCAAGAACTGCTTCACGCTAGAAATAGGTGTGGCGGTGGTACTTCCCCGGTCGAACTACATTGGTTCTACCACCATACATTATTACATATTCATTACAATCTACGACAAAAACACGTCAATATTTTTTCTTTCGATTTATTCTGACATAGGCATAATGTACTCTGACTTAAATTATGTCAGGCGATTAAAATACATTATGATTGAGCCTTAACAAAATTATTATGGTATCGATTAAATAATTTAGTTCGTCATCTGCTTGTCACGAGGATCAAATAATTTACGTTGTGCATACAGTCAATACAGTCGTTTATCAATTTCTTACTAACTAGCTTTATCCCCCGGTTTTACCCCCTATTACATAAATAAGAAAAAAACAAACAAACACAAAAATATTCAATTCTAACCAGTAGTTTCTAAGATAAGCGCTATCAGCCAAACTCTTAAGCTTTTTTATAAAATAAAAAATGTATAATATACATACCTATAGATTTTCTAGTTTCACATGTTTGGTCGTCTATAAACAGTTGATGAAAGATTGTTTAGTCGAGACAATACACGTTGAACTGTCGGTCGACAGTTGTACAACTATTTATGAAAAGGCCATCGATATTTTTAACAAGTGTTTAACTAAAAGTTGTGTATTCATATGTGCGAGGCCTAAGTCCCAGTAGTTCCGGGATTAGAATAGGGCTATCGTATATCCTACCTGTCGAAAGTGGCGACTAAAAGGGGTTTGGGGGATTGCGGGTGGCAAGATTAGGAGCTCGAACCGTCCAGCAAACCGACCCCGAGAAGGACGGCAGTATGTGCGGTCGCATGCCGTCGTAAAGACCAGACGATGTGACGGGCCTAGCAGCTTAACTGGATGGAGTCCGATGGAGCAACGCGCTCAGAGGACTCCGGTTGTGTTAATTTGGCAATTCCGAAGTCATCTTTCGTCGCACATGACGACACCGGGAATATTTAGAACGGTTAGAAACCCACATAACCCGACATCAAAACCCACGGCGTCGGGTTCCTTTTAAAAATCCAGTGGTTAGTTTATGTAAATCACAAATAATGCAAAGTTCGGTGCGTAAGAATACAGTATACAGTTAGTGTTGTGTGTCGATCACGACATATCAATAGAACCTAAAAAAGAAAAATTTTGGAGGTGGTAGAACCAGAGTAGTTCGACCGGGGAAGTAACACCGCCACACCTATTTCTAGCGTCAAGCATTTTATTGCGTTTCCATGGAAGGGTGTGGTTGCCGGCACACTTTTATATGAGGCGACCATCATAGTCCTCGGGAGTAGCAACGCATCTGTGATTGACTTCAGATAGAACCCATGTTCTATTTGAAGTTGCTTGCAGGTGTCCATGGGCGGCAGTAACCACTTACCATCAGGTGGACTGCATGCTCGTTTGCTACTTCAATCAGATAAAAAAAAACTAGACGTAGGGTACATAGGTTAATCTTGTGCTTGTCAACGGTTTCTCCCCGCCACCGCAGTTTCGCCGTGACCACGATCCAAGTAACTAGGTCGAAATATCGGCGAAAATAAATTCAAAAACCGCATATCGTGAGTACCCGTAACATATTAAAATGTATGAAATCCGCAATAATATCAGCTTAAAATCATATACCTTTTAAAGGTTTTATACGAATTTTACGAAAATTTTGTCCTTTATAATACACATTCACATAAAAATCATCTCTAATTCATGGCCTAGGTAATTAGAAACACGTCGTCAGGTGACCAGAACGATTTTTGGTAATTGGACCCAATTATATATATAAGAGAAAGTTTAATTACAACTTGTCTTGACCGAGTCATACAAGTAATTTAGTGCGAAATTTTCTACTTTAATATTTTGCCTAATGATAATTGCACAAATTGGTTTCGAGGTGATTTTAGAAAGTTTGTCTTAATGCCTCTTCAAATTTTACACCGTTCCTAATTCTTACAATCGCAAGTTTCCAAAATTAGATAACTTGCTACTTTTGAGTGTTGACTCCATTTAAATTCAGTTATTCATAAAAAGACACAGGTAGTATAGTATTTTTTGCAAGATGGCGAAAGCAAAAAATGCACAAGTATTTTGACTCGTAAAATAAACCGCACATAATTTTATTTTACACTTAACGCTTGATATCTAAAAATAAAATTTCGACCGACAAGTGCACACTCAGCCAAAAAAAATGTAAAATTCGAATGTAAAAAGATTTTAAGTGGAAGTATAATTATTACAGGTGAAAACGTGTGTTCTACTTATATAAAATTTAATTATATTTATCTTAGATTAGAAAATATAATAAATTGCTGTAAAATACCAACACAAATTCGAATCCTCATACATAACAATCTTAATGCAATACAATTTTCTTTATTCGAACATTAGTGATGTGCCAGATATCCGTATCCGCGGATATCCGAGACATGAAAAAGATCCGTTTCCGTATTACTTTGTGGGCAGATCCCAAACTGAACATTTATACTTATTATTGAATTTACATTATTATAAATTCTTTACATATAGGTGTATAGACGATCACGTAGCAATAAAATAGTGTTTATTTCCATATTGTTTGTTAAAATCACATATCGATCTCATTTATATTGCAAAAATCGACTAATATTATCGGTGAATTGATACATTAAATTATGTTGCGGGTACTCACGATATGTAGTTTTTGGATTTCTTTGCTTATTGTTGATATTTCGTCTCAGTTACATGGATCGTGTCACGGCGGAACTGACCACGCCATGCTGTTTCGCTGTGACCGGAATCCATGTAACTGGGTCGAGATATCGGCAAAAAGTAAAGAAATTTAAAAACCACATATCGCGAGTACCCGTAAGATATGAAATCTAAACATTATGTTAGTAAATATAAGGACAATGTACTTTGCAATAATGAAGGAAAAGATAAACAATTAATGTTTTTATAAAATGTAATAAACTCGTATTAAAAGCACAGTTTGAAACAGGTCAGTAAAGCAACTGTTGCCTTAAGGACACGTATCAAGCCACCATTAATCACGTAATGTTTTTTTAGCATTTTTACCTCCTCCTTCCCCTTGGTGATACATAGTTACGTTTATAACTAATCCCCCACCCCACCCAGAATCGCCTTTATTTTTAAGTACCTGTATAGAATAGATATTTTTTTAGAATTTTATCGTTAAATATTTATACGGATAAACTGTAATCTTATTTTATTCTAAAAAAAATAAGGACCAAAATAAAAAGTCTAAAATAAAAAGGTGCAAGTTTCTGACTCGGGAAATCGAAAAAAAATACGCGTGACATTAGGGTATCACGTGTATTACAATCAATAAATACGCATAACTTTTAGATATCACGTGTATTTATGTTTTCGACTTCGAAGGGAGGAGAGGGGTGTTGTAATCAACACCCTTTCGCCCTTGTGATATTTCGTCACTTTTGCCAAGCTCCCTCCCTCCCTTTCGAGGCTCACGCGATTGATAGACGGCCCTCAAGTAAGTAAATTTCTAAGAAAGTTGAGATGTGTATTCGCGGATCTATTATTATCGATCGCGTACATCTCTAATCCATATACATATTACAAAACATACATTAATAGAATAATAACATTTACAATTAACAGTTATGTTAAAATTGCAATGGAGCGAGATAGAGAATTTCAAAAATTTGGCTGTTACGTTAATTTTTCCTTAATCCGTCAATATCACTCGGATTTCGAAAAAACATTATACGCCTTTATTACTATCGAGGGCAGAATAAAACATAACGTTTCCACGTTCGAATAATTTAAATGTTTGGATGTCATAATTATTCACTACAGTTTTAAATTAATTTAAAAAAACGATCTTACAGAAAATCTTGGGTATAACGTTTACGTAAATCATTGCAAAGTAGGTACATACCAAATAGAGATGCTCCGGCTTCTTTTTCACAATTTGTATTTGGTCGAATAACTCGGTTTTGGTGCCGAATATATTCAAGTATTTTTATTTTCTTGGGTACACGAAACAGTATAAAAGTAAAAAAAAACTCATGTAAGATTTGTGTTAGGTAAGAAGTCAAAGAAATCCTATGAAGAATGTGTTGAATAAAATTACGAAAATAAATTAATTAGACTTTAAATTAACATTTATTTTGAAACCTCAAGTCAACATATTTATTTCTAAAACCTATAATTAACTTAACTAAGTATAGGTAAAATTTATAACTATTATTTTTATATGTCAAATCAACATTTTAATTTTTTAATGAACTCACCGAATAATTCGGCCGAATATCCGGTTCGGCATTTATTAAACTGAATATTATTCGGTATTCGGTTATTCGTTGAAAGTACTATTCGGTGCATCACTAATAACAAGGTTTGACCCCGCCCCCCGTAACGGGCGAATTAATTTTGTAGATGACGTAAGTATTATGCATTTTTACTAACATTACCTAGTAATATTACATTAATACATAGATACCTACTTGCTACTTCTCAGAATTCTTAAATCTTGAACTCAATTAACCCCGTCCTCGCATTGTTTAACAAATAGTAAGTTTTTGTAAGTTGGCTGCAAATTCACACACACATGAGCTTTTTGTCATACTTGCTTCTTCAGTCTGTTATGAGGCGATCTTAGACCTCGGTAGTAGCAACGCATCTGTGCTCGACTTCAGATAGAACCCCAGTTCTATATGAAGTTGCTTACAGATGTCCATGGGCGATAGTAACCAGTTACAATTGGTGGACTATATGCTCGTGTGCTTCCATATTATAAAACTATCTTGTATACTATGTATCTACTAATTATATAGGTACATACCATATTATACTCGCATTACACAATTGTCGGTACTTACTATAAAATCACAATTAAGACTTTAATCCCATTGCAATTGCGAATCTCGGAAAAATATGTTTAGGTCTGAAACTAGGTAAATCTAAAACGAAACGAGCGAGATAAAGTAGATTTTAAACTCATAATTTAGACATTTGGTTAGTAAAATCGAGATACTTTATAAAAAAACAATTAATGTTGAGTACAATACAATTTATTCATATTATTGCAATCTCATAATATGTAAATTTATATTTAAATGTAATTTCATTATATTCTATATTTGTTACGAAAAACATCAAACGCATTTAATGTATCGTAGAGGATCTTGAATAAAAAGCAGAATTCATCATTTACCTGTGCTATCCCGGTGTTCGAACCCGGTACCCAACATGACCATTGATGACCCCAACGCCAGTCGTTAAAGATTGTCGATTATCTTTTATAGTCATAATAGTTTTTCTGCGGATTACCTTGCGTCACTGTGAACTTAGTTTAACTTCAATCTCGGGAAAATCCAACATAATTATAATAATAGTATAATTTAGTTACACGCGAAACTTAGGTAGCTAAAGACCTTTATTCGGTTTTGTGTTAATACCGGAACTTGTGGGAAATAGTGTGATTATATTTGCTCCTTTTTTATAGTACTGATGTGGTAAACGACGCAATAATGCAGTCGAACTGATGGTAAGTTACATGGACATCTGCAATCAACCACAGATCTACTTAAAATTAGACGCCGGTGTGATAATTTGATAAAGATAGTCGTCACAGGGAGCCTGCAAGATGTTAAACATCGTCGTGCAAATAATATAATTACCTATTACAGACAATATTGCGACAGAACCTTAATATATAGCATAATGAAAATAACGCCGTCAAAGAACAGCACCCCGCACTTAATCGAACTAACACCGCAGCCCGCTTAGTTTTGAACGATACTTAATAATTCCGACCACGTATAACAGATGGCGCTAAAATAAATAAATGCAAGCATCGCCACGCCAATAATCAGTTTTTCCTGCGCCTATACATACATGTCTCACATCAAAAGGATTTTCTATAAAATAGGAGAAAATTTACAATTAAAAGAATTTTTATATGTTATTTACCTACTCTATTTTAATCAGGTTCCGAAGTTAGCTGCCAATATTTGCAAGAACATCTTGGTTTTCCAACTAATAAAAGTAAAAATTCAAATGTCATGTTTTTAAAGCTGTAGGTACTGAGTGAGAATTAAAAATTTTACTGACTGCACATTCAGTCTTTGCTTAATTTAATATCGATCAATGCAAAAAGGAAGATAAAGGGACGAGAGGACAAAACATGGAAAAGGAAGACGTGGCCTCGTTTTGAATGATATCTGACAACCCTACCCTTGAGGTCTAAGAAGGCATATCTCACATAATTATACCCAGTGGCGTAGCGTGGGCTTACGCCGCCCGGGGCGGAAATTGAACTCGCCACACATTATACAAATTTTGACGGCAAAAAAAAAAACAACAATATCTAATTTGACAACTAAATGCAAAACGACAATATCTAAGTTGACGACCAAAAAAAAACGACAATATCTAATTTGATGACAAAACAAGGTTGTCAAATCTGTTTTTGCCGCCGCCCCCCCAATCTGTTTTCGCCATCCCTCTAAATGTGCCGCCCGGGGCGGACCGCCCCTCCGCCATCCCCCCCCTCGCTACGCCACTGATTATACCTCCTTTACAGCAACTTTTAAATCAGAATACAGTAGCGCTTCCCACTGCTATTTGGCAAAAATAGGCAAATAAATTCCTACCTCTGGAAACGAAACAAAAAGGGTAAATAATACATATACATTATACATAATGATACAACATACTTGTTCAGAATTGAATTATAAATATACCCAAGATTATTTAAGTTTTTACGCAAAGTAAATGAAACCAAAATAATATAAAAATAGAAAACAAAGAACTGCATATTTCAAAATTAATTTACCTCCAACAGCTCTTGGGTTGGATTATGCATAAGATTTGCGACATTTGTGTAAATGTAACTACACTAGCTATGCCCCGCGGCTTCACTTCTACTACATAATAAAAAAACAAACAAACATAACGTGATGTTATATAGCCTTGCCCAATAAATGGACTATTCAACCCATTTTTTTTTAATTCGAGCCAATAGTACCTGATATTAGCGCGTTCAACCAACAGACTCTTCAGCTTTATAATATTAACATTATAGATCATAGTTTGTACCTATATATTTATGTTATTTTGTAAATATATATATTAATAGATTAGAATAGGTACAATGTGCCAATAATACTCTCTGATTAGATTTTTCAATTAAAAGTACATAAATACAGTAAAGGTTGATGTCCGACTGACCAAATTATAAGTGTGTTAATCAATTCTGTGTTTAAGATACAATGAACAATAGCTTATTGGGAAATCTGGTGTTTGATAAAAAAGCAGCCAAATGCGAGTCGGAATTGCGCACGATGGGTTCCATACCATCTATGAAAAACAGCAAAAAAAAAACGTATGTTATATGGGAAGATGGGAACCCACCTTAAATATTTATTTTATTGTCTTTAGTACAGTTAGGTACAGAAAAAACATCACAAGGGAAAAATTTAATTGTCTAGCTATTACCATTCATGAGGTACATCCTGATGACAGACAGACTGACAGCAGAGTCTTAATAATAGAGTCCCCTTTTTACTATTTGTGTACGCAACCCTAAAAATAATATGCAAATTGTTTTAAGAGTCTAACGTCACAATTAACAAAGAAATATACAGGAGGAGTTTTCAAGTTTGCGTGAAGTTTCAAGTTTTTAAGGATGGCTAAATCCGTAACTAACTAAAGGCACGAAACAATCGCTAGACTCTGCAGAAGCGAGCGTTTGAGGATATAATTTCTTCAATCTGCAGCAAAATTCCGTGGACTTAAAAGATCAAATACAATCCTTATTTTGAATACTTAAAAACCCAATGGCCTGATAAAATACGGAAAAAAATATTGAGACCTAATATGACGAAATTTTAATATTGTGTAGAATTTTGTTCGCGTTTTAGGGGTTTTTTAAAGGGACGAAACATTATATGTTTGTCCATTTCTAACAGGAATTCGCTAGTTTAGCAGCTAGACGATAGGCATTACTAGTAGCTTTAAGTATTTAACTTAATTTGCCAAAAATTTTAGTTTGGTCGCGTTTTCATTATGCCATATGAAAAACAGAAACCATCCACAAAAAATCATAAACTTTTCTCTATTTCAGACATGATTGTAGCCGAAGCGTGGAAAGCGGACTACCTGTACTGGGTCTTTCCTCTCCTGATCATCCTTGGTATTCTGGCAATTCTTGGTCTCGTCGGTATATTCTTTCTCATCCATTTGTACGCTCGGTTCACTTGCGGGACATACAGAGAAAAGACCAGGATGGATGGAAAGACCGTTATTGTGACCGGATGCACCAGTGGCATTGGGAGGGAAACCGCTAGGGAGCTGGCAAAGAGAGGTGCCAGAGTTATCATGGCTTGTCGGAATGTGGATAAGGCTGAGCAGGTAAAAGGTAAGATTTAAATTCTATAGCCCTTTTAACGACTAAGACTAATATAAAAACAAATATTAAAAAAAAAATCTAATTTATTTAATTATCTATATCTCGCTAAGGCCCTCCTCATCATATTTTTTAATATGCTCACAATACGCGGTTTTAATTTCTGTACTGCTAATATTTCGACCCAGTTGCATGGATCGTGATCACGGCGAATCTTCGGCGGCGGGTAGAAACACTTCCGTGTTTTACTTTCCCCTAGGGGGGGGTAATAATGTGAAATTCCTTTCTTAGCGGTTATCTACATCATTTATGGAATTTGTACGCAACTATGTCAGGTTTCTAGACTCAGTGGTTTAAGATGATGATGATTAGCCAGTTAGTTTTATTTAAATAGTCAAAATTAAACCCCATTATATAAGGAACTTATGTGCAAAATTCCATATTTCTACACTCGCCAGTTTAACTTTTGGCTTATCTATAAAACACTTTGTGTTTATTATGAATATATTTGTTTTCACTACTGAACTACTGAATACAACTGAAAATTTGAACTTTTCAGATGAGATTATCGACGGAACGAAGAACACAAAAGTTCTCGTGAAGAAACTAGACCTGAGCTCATTCACATCCATCAGAGAATTCGCCGATGACATCAACAAGACAGAGCAGACCTTGGACGTGCTAATCCACAACGCTGGGTACGCAGAAACCTTCAAGAAAAACAAGTCCGAAGACGACATCGAGATGACGATGGCTACTAACCACTACGGACCATTCCTCTTGACCCATCTCTTGATAGACTTGCTGAAGAAAAGCGCTCCATCCAGAATAGTTGTCGTCGCTTCTTCGTTGTACAGATTTGCGTCATTCAATTTGGATAACCCAAATCCTTTGACCACGATGCCAGGATACCTTTATTACGCGTCAAAGGAAGCTAATATTCTCTTCACAAAGGAGTTAGCACGTCGTTTAGAAGGGACAGGCGTGACTGCGAACTGCTTACACCCTGGGTTAATCGACACGGGGATATGGAGGTCTGTACCAGCGCCATTGAGTTGGGGATTGGCTCTGATCAACAAATGCTTCTTCAAGACACCGGTTCAGGGCAGTCAAACGTCAGTCATGTTGGCGGTTGACGAGAAATTGGCGAAGACTTCTGGCGAATACTTTTCAGACTGTCAAGAGAGTTCGGTGTCGAGATCAGCGAGTGACATGAATAAGGCTAGGAAGCTTTGGGAGATATCGGAGAAGATGGTTAAGTTGCAAGATGGTGATGCGAAAATTTAAATTAATTTTAATTGCTTTTTAATTTGCCTTATACGGTATATTTATACAGTGAGTATATAGTTCATAAGTAACATAAACAGAAGTAGCAAACGAGCATGCAGTCCACCTGATGAAGTGACCACTACCGCCCATGGACACTTACGATTAATCCTACAATGAAAATCCTACCTGAAGTCGACTACTGATGCATTGGTACACCCGAGGATTAAGCTAGCCGGCTTATACGAAAATGACCAATCAAATAATTCTATTGAATCGCATGAATTGTACGCTAGAAATACGTGTGGCGGTGGCACTTCTGCGTTCGATACTGCGTTCCATACCATAAAATCATTTCTGTCATTTTTTTTTTATTTCTATTGTTCATTTTTTTTAATAGAAGCAAATAGTATACGAAAAATGTTATGAACTATAAAAGCAAAATAAATGAATATCATTTTTTAACGCTATAAAATAAGACACTAAAAAAAACTTCAGACGAATTGAGAACCTCCTTTTTGGAAGTTGGTTAAAAAATACTCTTTAAGTAATGATTTATTTCCAATTTTCTTGTCAATAATGATGTCTCCGCCAAAAGACAATCATCACACCTCTCCTCTCCACACCACGCCTCACCTCCTTCCCCTCGCCTCTCCTCACCTCACCCCCTTGCCACCACACATCACATTAAAGCATCTCTCCACTGCTGTGTTACAATTTTATTTCAATACATGCTTTTCTGATAGTATTTTGTGGTAATTTTAAGTATCAAATAATACAGAAATACTGTAAAACTGCTTAATGGCTATACATTTTTAAATAAAAATCCTCATTTTTATTTGTGGTTTTATTTTCAACCAAACTTACGACATATTTACAAGAAAAACTGAATAACGAAGACAAATGAACTGTATGTAATTAAAAAGATTTAGTCTTTTAGACGGGAAGTGTGAGGGAATTTGAAATTAAGTAGGAATTATTATAAAGCTTTTTATATAATGACATTAATTCGGACCAACAGTTTTACAGGGACAATAAATATGTCCGATGCATATTAAAGCATGCATTTCAATAGACTTTCTCTTATTTTCATTCACTCACTCACTTTTAGAATGAGCTGATAAAACATAATTTGAACAATAAAATACTTTTGTTATCCTTTCTAGTGGTAATTGGCTTCTAATACTGTACTTTGCCAATATTCCCCTTAAACCCAGAACACACTATACGGCAGAGCTATTAATATACATAAATATGTCAATTTGCATTCTGACACTTTTATCGTACTGGAGGCCCCCTAATAACAGTTAAAAAATGTTTAAGGCACTGGGTTTACATTTAAAATATTATAGAACAGAAATTCTTACAAGATTTGTTAGGACACTTTTTATTTAAGGCACATGCATTACTTTCTGCATATCATATAAATTTATAGTGAAAATAAGTATTTATTGAAAATCATGTGTGTAAAGATAGTTTTAAATAGAGATGTGTATGAAAAATCTGGCAAAACTAAATATTTAAAGCATATTTCTTATTAGCGTACTACTTATATATTACATGAGTCTACACATTATAAATAAGATCAATCTATCAGATCAAATTGGTCAAGAAATGTCTGGTCTACCCCCAAAGCCGTGCCAAGACTCTGCCTAGGTTTCTTCACTTGAACTTTGTCTAATTCATCGCAAATTTGATCCAAATAATCTGTATTACTATCATTAGATTTAATTGACATTGTATTACAACTTGGACTCAATAAATCTGGTAAAAGTAACCTATTAGCTGTGAAAACATCAAAGTTGACTCCTCTCGCAATCTCCTTTTCTTCTACTATTGTTTTGAATTCTGCTGTCTCTTCTTTTTCTGACAGAACATTAGCTCTGACCTTCTTAAACCTATTAATTATCTTCTCTAAAGAGCTAGTTTTTCTAATCAACTGTGTATTTGTTTTAGGTGTCTCGTTTCTAACTTCTGATTTCTCGGAGTGTTCTGAGCTGTTCCTGGGTTCTTCTAGAATTGGTGACACAATGCTATTAATACCCATTTCTTTATCCAAATCCAATTGTTCTTTTAATATATGATTGATTCTGTTCTCTGCATCCGATGGTATCGATATAGCTGGCATACTGGCATCTGAGACTTGTCTGGAACTCTCTGCATTGGCAGGGTCTTGCGGAGTGCTGTAATTGCATTCACGGTGAAGCGTTTCTATGCCAGAAATCTCCAGCATTGAGGATGGGCTGTCTTCTTGCATTATAGACAGTTTTCTACCTCGCCCTTTGGAATAACACCTCTTTTCCCTATTCTCAAACAAGTTAGGTGAGGAGTAGCTCCGGAATAAACCATTCTCACTGGATGCAGTTGATTCATTAAACAAGCCTCCCTTTTTAATATTAATATTAGGTCGTTCTGTGTTACACTTATACTTCTTGGAACTGCTACTCTTCTTAGTAGACAGCAATCTTAATATCTGATGTTTCGTGAAACCTGACGAACATTCAGCTATCGTCTCATTACCTCTATTTACATTTGATATGATAGACATGTTGTTATCCTCATGTGATGTTTGCCTATCATATGTGCTGATGCGGCAAGATATAACACTCTTTAGGAAGTCCTCTCTAGGCGCATGATGGAACGGTGTTATCAAGGACTTTGGTTGTGGTTTTGCAAAGAGAATTCCACTATTTTTCCGTCGTAAGTTAAACTGATACTTTGTTAAGTGGAATGGTGTGAATGTGTCAAATAGCACTTGCGCTGAATCCTTAGTAGCCTTAAGGTTCGAAAGGTCGGGTAAAGGTGGTATTTCAGGTAAACCCTTCATGGAAATCGAACTACTATAGAGGACAGTGCTGGGCTGAAAATGAAAATAGAATAATTGTTTTATAACACTATACTTTCTGAAAAACATTATAAATGTATGGAATGTTGCCTTCATTAGAGTCTAGAAACGTAAGCTACATACAGAAAGTTTAACTTTCTTATGTAAGCAAATGCACAATTGTCATTTAAATGATTCTTCAAGTGAATGAATCTTAATTTTACAATTTTGCATAATAAACAGCCATTCGAAGCGGCTAAAAATTTAATACTTATTTCCAACTATTTACGAGTCCCAGCCAGACCGACATGAATTTCTGAATGAGTTTAGATTCTGTTCTGGGTCTGGGTATTTGTGTATTCACCTGTGTGTGTCCATACCTACGGCACAGGAGCAAATCCTGATATGGGTGTGAGTGTAGAAAACGTTAAAATGCATGCATGGTTGTTTACTTCTTAAACACAATAATCACACTTACCTGCAACTTAGCATCTGCATTTAATACTCGTTCATTCAAATTCCGCATAGCCAAGACCATTTCTGAGTAATTCCGTCTCCCACCTTCCAAATACTCATTGAAAGTGCATATCTCATTCCCTATTTCGTTATCTTTTAGTATATAACAAATGGATATAACGAATGCTCGGATCAGATTTGGGAAGTTCAACTGTCCGTCTTTTACTAAATTCCTTAAAACATACTTCTGTTGGCTACTGACATGGTTTTCTAAATTTTTTGTACATATTTCGTCATTTTTATGGTTATACTCTATGGTGTAGGTACTACGGTCACTCTCTCCTGTGTTTTTAGCTATCAAGGCCTTGGAGGTCTTGTAAAGGGCCTCACATGAATGTGCCAGGGAGGAAATCTTGTAGTTCCAATTTTTTTCCATATCATCCATAGTGGAGTCTACCTCCATTAACCAAGTGTCGAAAATTTTTGATTGTTCGTTAACTGTTTTCAGTTTTAACAACTCTGATTTAGTCTCCTCGTCTACATCGTGTGATTTTATGAAACCATCGACCAAATTGTTTAAATAATTCTGCGCATTAGTGCTACATAACTTAGCCTCCATTTTGGTTATTTTTTTTCGAAATAGCCCAGCTATTTTCTCCATTGCTTCTCTCTTGTGTAAATGATTCGAAAACTTACTCAACATCACTTGCGTTTCTTTTTCAATGCATTCCATAAAACCGTCTTTTTGCTGCGACTTGTATTTCTCAGTCATTTCACTGTACAATTTCTTTTGGCTTTCCTTTTCCATTTTTGTCAAGAGCATTCGATTTACCGCCAATTGGGATAGTTGGAAGATTAACAAAGTTACTTTATAACACCCTGGGTTGACTAAATACGAAGACATCACAGGGCTAAGCAGCCCTTTACCGCTATAATCACTGATAAAGCTCGCAAGTTCGCTTCTAAAAGCCCTCTCCGCCTTCGTATCATACAAGGGCCAAGTTAACGACCCGCTTACATTAGCGTCGATGATTGTTAACAAATAGTATGAAAGGTGGTTGAATAAGTTCTGTGTGGGCTTCTCTAACGCATTTTCTTTAAAAATCAGACGCGATAACTCCGCAGACGTTGGTTGAATCTTGCTCAAAATACCAACATTGGATATTGTTTCCTTTTTCAAAACCACTACGAGGTCCCTTTGCTTTAGAATGGTAGCCATGATTAGCCTTTATTAAACAAATTTTAGTAACCAACACTTAAATCACTTGAGACGCATAACTACAAATGTTCTTATATAAAATAAATAATTCCTAACAGACACCTATAAGGTACACTAAACAGTAAACACCAAGCTACTGAAGCTTCTCTTTCCGTAGTTATTATAAAAATTTAAAAGTTGTCAAAAGCGACCGTTAAGTTTACAGATATCATAAACTTGTAGAGTAAACATATCTTTCTGCTCGGAATTAAAGACGCTTGTAACCAGTTTTTTTTAATTATACGATTATATGGTCCAAAAACAACTTTTTTATTATTTTTTGTTATTTTCTTTTGTTTAACACTAGTATAGTTATAGTTTTGGCACTAATCCATAAAATTATTTTTTATTTCTGAACGACAATATTTATACGTTTCAATCTACGTAATATTAACAAAAAAAATTATAACATTTTGATAGTATATTAATTCGATTATGCACGTAAATCGTACTTTTTTCACAGACTTATATTGAAAAATATGTTTATAATGTTTCAATATTGGCTAGTAATGTACTAATAAATCTATAAAATAATTTTATTAGCCAATTAAAAGTCACAACACAAAACGGAAAGACATAACCTATACCTAAGCGTCCTTTCAAATCGTGTTTTCTTGGTGTTGCGGAGACCAAACTTCAAAACACATGTGGTTTTATTTCTTTAATACAGAAATGTTTTTTTTCTTTTATAGTGATAGTTTGTAAATATAAGGAAAAATGGTTAGTATTACTTTCAATAATCTATTTTAAATATTCTAACAGAATATCTTACTGAAATATACAAACACTTTTGTAAATTTCAATTTCTAGATAAATATGTTCACATTATGCTCGCATTATGGTTTGTTACAGTTTCGTGACCATATGGTACCTTACTTCTTCTTACTTACTTCCTGCGGCGCTACAACCCTTTGCGAGTCTTGGCCTCCTCGACGATTTCCCTCCACTTCGCTCTATTCATTGCTACCCTCTTCCAAGCTATTTTCCTCCCCATGGTCTTGAGATCCTCTTCCACAAAGTCCTTCCAGCGCTTCCTAGGTCTTTTTATGTATCCAATAGTATTTATTCAGTTTACGTCTACAGGAGTTAGTAAGTATGGAAGTAATTATTCTCAATTTTCAACAACAATCGGTATGATAGTATTTATTTCTTAATAATATCAAGTTTTATTATTACATACCTACTCATAATCATATTGATATAATAGTGTCTTGTACACAAAACATACAAGAAGATTTTTAAGTTTAATTTTCACTTAGATAACACTAATGTTTTCTTGTCTGTACGTTTTCAGGACAGGAACCAGGCAATTTCCACATCATTATCTTAAATGACAACTTGGACAAGGCATACTCTGAACTGCGTGAGTTCATTGCACAAAATCTGGAAGACAAAGAACAAGGTATAAATTATTTTCAACCATTAGTGTTACCAAACTTTATGGCAGCTTAGAACATTATGAATTTATTACCATTACATAAACACAACTGTTATCAAAAGGTATTATAGTATTTTTCATTCATCTGTCTTATAAACCACCATTGCTCAAATGATGGGCACATGACTGCATTGGCTCATGAAAATATAGTACTGGGTTGCAGCAAATTGTTTTTCATATATAGTTTACTAAAAAATAAATAAATTCAATATACATATTATAAAATACAGTATTTAAACAAATATAGATCCCTAGAAGTCTTTATTTTTCATTTTACAAGCCTTTTTTTACTATAGATACATTCTGTACACATTGAAAACTGTTTTTAAACTCTTATATTTAGTGATTTAATGTTTTGTGGGTTATATGGACTAGACCAGATTATGACCGGACCACAGCATAATAAACTTTGTGAGATGCTGCTAATAAATTGTAAAAAAATTAAATCCAATAATTTTAAAATATCTTTCTATATTTATTTACAAAATTAATGCAAAAAATTGTTTGATTAACCATTGACCTACAGAGATAAATGTCAGGTTATTTTCAATTCTCTATATTTTGTAAATACACTTTTTCTGAGTATTTTACATTTTATCTTTTGCATAACTATGTTATATTATTACAGCATCAAACAATTAGAATAATTAAGTAGAATATTTAATATTGAGTAATAGCTGGCATAAAGTATGGTGCATATACTTTTTTTAATAATAGTAAAAACATTTTTCTAACAACAATGAATGATGTGTGTGGTTGTGTGCAGATGTGTTATTGAAAATTATTTTGAGTTAACTATGCAGATAAATTTAATATGCCTAGAGTACCTGGAAAATTGAGCTTATGTTTTGATTTACTTACTGTATTAATTAAGTTGTTATATTATCAAATTGAGCAAGATAATAAATGGAGGCACTTAAATGATCTCCAACCTAATTTTATGGTAAGACAGAAAAACTGAACAGAGTTGTCATGTCTAATTAGTTAAAAATGTATGTGGAGTGATCTGTGTTCATCAAAAATGTTTATTTTTTATTTTTGTGTGCATTTGTGCCTGTGTGTGTGCATGATTGGTGTGTTATAGTGGATGTGAGTGTATGTATCCAAAAATCAAATGCTTAAAACACAGACAACAGAGCTTCAATCTCATAGTGTAGCTTGATCGAGGGTTGTGATATTACATTGAATAATTGATACAGCATGCGAAATGTGTGACTAATACGAACTCATATCTTCCTTTCAGGTTCAAGTGACACAAC
Organism: Cecropterus toxeus; assembly: GCA_018249875.1. Lineage (NCBI taxonomy): Eukaryota > Metazoa > Arthropoda > Insecta > Lepidoptera > Hesperiidae > Cecropterus > Cecropterus toxeus. Next base: position 3,254 of record DWNE01001967.1, on the reverse strand, counting down.
AGACAAGTAAACATTTTTCACAGATGCATTACTATGGATTGGTTTTATGTACCTTTTTTTGTTTAAATGCCACCCTTGAGACTGCAAACCTTTTTATTCGTTGTGTATATTTTTTCAGTGGTGGCTAGTTTCTTTTAACTTATCTTTAAAGATGACATAGATGAAGTAAACAAATAGACCCCTAGTGAATTGGTGTCATATTTGTCTATAAATCAGCATTTGCACCTATTGGTAATAATTGTGGTATCCACAAATTTTATTTATTAAAAAAAGAATACATGAAAATCAGCAAATAAGGCAGATTTACGTAAAGCATTGTCTTCTTGTCATCTTTTAGGATTTATACGAAACATCGAAGTTAAGTCCAAAACGTCAAAACGGACTTGTTAAATGCTATAAAATAAATGAGTAAAAATATGAATATGGGCATAATATTTTTATTACAAAAAGAAATCTTCATACCCACAAGTTTTATAGAAAATGGGATTGGATTTTCTATTTTTTAATGATTTCCTTTCTAATGCATAATTCTGATTCTAAGTGATCTTGATATTCAATGAATAAGTCAAATTCCGAATGGTAAATAAGAGTGAAGATTAGAAGGCCTTAATTGACGCAAGACTCAGAAAAAAATGAATGAATAAATTGTCTTTATTTAAGATTAGGAGTCTATTTAGATACTTCGTCGATTATTTAAATGATACATACATTTGATTACTTGTTATCAGTAAAAAAAAGAATGTTTGCAATCAATTTTTTATTGCCATGAATAAGTTATTTATTATTATAGTAGATATTAGTAATGAAAATATGTCACAGAAATTGCCCCAATTTTAACAATATTTATGTATAAGTATTAATAATAGTACAAAAACTTAAAAGCGAAGCTTATTGGATGTGCATTTTTTATTAGTATAAGAATTGCATGGTGTTGCCTGTAACACAATGTCTGCATTTCTCTATAGGTGTACATGTTAATACAAGGAGATTACTCATCCAAACTACACAATTTGATAGATATATATAAGAGTATATCTATTTATGTTAAAATCGGTTTGCGATACAAAATAAGTTTTTTTTTTGTTTCGCATCTATACAATATTAGTATTACACAGAAAATATATCTCAGTAAAACTTTTTTCAAATACTCACTTATGACTTTCAAAAACTAATTGTACGTTGTATGTCGTATTGTTTTCGATGCAAATTTTTTTTTCGGTTTACTCTACATTTTATTAAATATGTGTTATCAATTTATCGTATGTATGAAGTTTAGCAGATCATGAGGAATGAATCATCTTGCCATTGTTTATCTTTATAAACGTAGGTCTTAAATGTTGCTATGTAGTGTAGCACTGCAGTTGCAGTGTAGCTTTTATCTGTGGAAACGAATGAAATTCCGTAATTTTGGACATAAATGAGTAAAAAAATATTAGATTTCTATATAGTTAAAAAAATATTAATCAACTTAAAAATCCATGAAACATGAACAAGTATAACCATGAATTATACCATCAGGAAAATTAATTGATAATCAATATTTTGGGTACAAAATTTGGATTCATAAAGATGATGGTTAAAGTTAGGAACACAAAAATTTCATTAATTCAAAGAACCAATAACAAAAGCACGGACAGGATATCGCTTGAAAATAAATCAGTGTTTGTACTTCGGTCAAAAAACGCTAAAAAGATATTGTAGTTGATTATGTCGTAATCATGTAGTTGTTATGATTAGAAACTAAAAATACAAAAATATGTTTCAATAGTAATGTTATCGATGTTAGAGATTGCAATGTTTGTGTCTTAGATGTTACGTATTTTGACGTAAATATAAATGTTATATTAAAACACTAATAAATCTACATTCCACTTAAGAGTATTGTCTCTAAACATTTCGTAATTTTAGATATTTATATTTCCTATCTACCTCAATTGTTGATGCAGGTGGACCTATTTGATATTTGAATACAGTGAGACAATTTTAATAAATGCATTTTATGCACAGTATTTAATAATTATAACAAAATAATGTTTACATCTCATGAAAAAGTTTTCGTCTATAAATATAGGTCAATTTAATAAAAATGGAAGTTCTAATAGGTATGGTTGTATCACTTTATTTGATAAATTCTAATAGCTATCGATCTGGTTTTTTTATGTAGGATTATCATGGTAAAGATTTCAGTCCGATCCTAGAGTAACATTTGAGTTTTAAAAAGATAGGTAATTGTATGGATGTTATTACTTTTTATGCAAAAATTTGGTCTGAACTGGTTACTAACAGGTTGCTAAGTTAATTGACTTCATTACAGTAATCCTGGACTATTTATATTTACTCAAAATTGTTACATTCTACACTGCCAATTGAAAATGGGATACAATTTAATTTATCACAATTCATTTGTTACTAATATAAATCATATAACTAAATCAATTAACCTCATATATTTCACTTTTACATAATATAATATAAATTATTAATAAGTAGTTTTTTCCACTCAATAGATAATTTGATTAATCATAAAATAACAGTGTCTTCGATGACAGTGTTATCATAAAAGCTAACAAAATGTTATACCTATATTTATAATATTATACCGATAACTGTTATGCTGATAAAAAGAGTTATCTATAACGGGTATGTTCAGTAGCGTATTTAACCTAACCATTAATCATTTATAAAATCTGGTAACAAATCTCGAATAAACAATCGATTTTGTTTATAACAATAGAAAATATTTCATATGTGACGTTATCAAATTCCAATAAGGATTACTTTACTTGTTTCTACTAACTACTATTAAATGCTGCTTTATCATTTCCTGGCGGCATTGCTTTATCGAATAATAAGATATTTAACTGCCAGTGCCAAATTAATTATAAGTGTGGTCCCGTAAACAATTACATAATTTGTACAGTCTTTAACGATGTTTTATTTTACTTTATGTGTGTATAATGCGTGATATTATTTTTTCTCTTGTATCATCTTACGCTATAGTCAAAAACATTTCCCGGTTATAGTTATTTATGATTGCTACTAAATTGAATTATATTAAAACAGTTACGTAGCGTGACTGGGAGCCGCCAAAAGCGCAGATGATGTTTATTGTCAAGGAAATTGTCTATAAATAAAGGTCTTCCTGTAAAGTGTTCAATACAAAATAGAAAGTAGAACCATTTGAAATGAAATGAAATGTCTTTATTTTGCATAGGCCTACGGGGGCACTTACAAATTGTCAGTTACAATATTTT
>DWNE01001966.1:0-20124 GCA_018249875.1 Cecropterus toxeus | reverse complement strand
GGGGATGTTTTTTTTACTATAACGACAAAATGGGTATCAAAAGAAAGCTAGTAAATACTAATCTAAATATATATATATATACATATATATATATATATATTGTAATCTTTTACTTGAATTTTTTGACAAAACTTATATAAGCGTTAAATTAAATATACGAGTATATCATTATGAACAAAAAATTTAGTTCACATCACATCAGACTTTTGAAACATTAAATATGCATGAATTTTAAAGTTTTGTTCAATATGAATTTATGTCGATTATTTTCTATAATTTCTTGTATCTAGGGCTTAAAATGTTAAATACACTGGATATTAGTGAGGACCGTGCCTTATACCAAACCACGTTTGAACTATTTCGTAATACTGTATACGCAATTAAACATTTCCAGCGTCCTGGATAAAAACAATCAAATCAACTTATCTCAATTTTAAAACTATATACATCTTTCTGCGGTTGAAAAAACTGTGGACCACAATTTTGACTATTATTTATATGAGCTTAAAGTTAAATTTGATTGTTGGGTTAATGTCAGTGGTAAATATTCTACCGTCATTGGACACGCGCCGCCAGTTACGGGTGTGGGTTGATGACCCCCAAATGTTAACCTTTGACGGTCTATGACTGTTTTAATTACTCGAATTGCAACTCGGTTGCGAATGTTATGGATGAAAAGTTGACATTTGTGCTCAGGTCTGTGGTTTTCAACTGATTATCATTAATAAAAAATATATATAAAAATAATAACAATTCAATGGCTCACTTAAAACGGTAAGAGTTAAGTATTCAGTAACTTAATAAAAGCAGGATAAATTTAGTTTAAAAGATTAAGAGCCTTTGCTTTAAATAGAAAGCGTAGTAAGCCCTCTCTTCGGGGAACACATCTTTTCGATACATTAATTAAGTAATATTAATGACTATATTAAAAGTATGAAATAACGATTTAGTTGGTTTATTATGACTTTGGCAATTGTTGAAGTTATCGTTCCTCTATGACTACGTTGGGCGACGGTGTGCTATAAAAGGTCATAATGAAATTCCACCAGCTTTATGAAGGTACAAACCTTCGTGGTTTGTCTCAAAGGCACTACTGGCACATTTATTTTCGCTTTCCGATCTCCGAATTTTATCTAGCCAGGCGACCCCGGTAAGGACGGCGGTATGTATGGTCGCATAACGTCATAAAGCCCAGAAGATGCGGTGAACCCTGCAGAAGACCTGGGTCGAGACTTATGGGGCAATGCGCTCTGAGGACTCCGGTATCGTTCCTTCGAAAACCCTAGAGTTCTATTCGCAGCGCCATGGACAGCCACCACATATCTAAACGTCCTCATGCAGTTTCCCTTGACCACTTAATTAATCACTAATCAAGTAATAACTAATTAAAAAAAGCACCTAATTTTGAATAATCTGAGTCTCAATCTCTGTCTATTGAGAGGTTTCTAAGAAGGATATCTCTGTTACCATGAAGCTGCACGCTCGTTGGCTATGTCAATTCCATAAAAGCAAAATCATAATTTAACGGTAGGTGTAATCTTGATAGCTTGTAAATTATCATCACACCAGCCCATCTGTATGTAGCCGCTAATTAACAGCTCTTAATGAGCCACGGAGCGTTAAATGGCCTTTTTAAACGCCTTACGTTATAGTAATCATTAATTAGGCCGCGCACGATTGTAAAATCCGCTTGTCAATTACAGAGGTAAGGGCGGTTGCACGCGTTAAATAATACTGATTGTCACGTTGGAGAATGTTTTGATGTTATACATGTGTAGGCGACGCGTATAAAAATATTAAGTTCGATTGTTTGCATATAAAATTTTAAATAAATTTTCTGAAACGCGGAAGATGTAAGCGGGTCAAGGGCGCGGGACCGGTAGGCGACTAGTGGCGCCGCTATTGTAAAACGGCAATTCGCGGATATTTTTCGAGTTCGAACGCACGCTTGAGCTGCTTATTATTCTCACTAATTTCCTTTCAATGTTTTCATTTTATTTAAACAGTTCCGTACAACATGTGTTATTCAGTGTTTACTTAACTGTACATATGTGTTTTTATCAGATTGTAGTAGCATCCCAGGATGGAGTCCTGATGGTTAATTGTCACTGCCGCTGCCCTTGGATATCTTTAAGCAACTTTATATAGAGAGGTTTTATCGGAAGTCGATTACAGATACGTTGCTAGTCACAAGAACTAAGGTGGTCACCTCATATACAAGTGAGCCGGCAACCACACCCTACCACCGAAATGCAAGAACTGCTTTACGCTAGAAATAGGTATGGCGGTGTTATCTCTCCGGTCTAACTACGCTGTTTCTAACACTACCATTTCGGTGGAAGGGTATGATTGCTGGCTGACTTATATATCAGGCAACTTCAGGTGGAATCCCTGTTATATAGGAAGTTGCTTAAGGAAGTCCAAGACAGGTAGCCACTTACTATAGGGTGAACTATAATGCTCGTTTGCTACTTCATTCTTACATACAAACAAATCAATGCAAGTATACTGAAAACATAGTAAATATAAATAAATCGCTAGCTAAAATTAAAAAGACAAAAGAAGTACTATTATTATACTAAAATATTGAATAATAATAATAATATCATACGGCGTCACAGGCGGGGACAAAGAGACATTACAGAAATAGCTACAAAATTTAATAACCAGCACCTTAGATATTTTATTTACTAATTATAATATATTATTATTATTATAAGTTTATAATCGTGTATAATCCTCCTAATCTCAGTAGAAGTTTAGCACCAAATAAGTTATTAACCCATGACCCCGTTGTTCCGGCATTAGCGCTTAACGGCCGAGAAGGTACGACCATTTGTATGTAACTGTTATCGTTATATTGTACGCTGATCTTACCGAAGTTCCTTAGACATGCTTCATGAAGTATTCATCGCGACTTCAACTGACTTCACGAAGTATATAATGCATCTGGAAGCGTGTAGCTTGTGTAAATAGCAACAGGTATTATTAAGGCCACGTCGGGTACGGTCAAGAGTAGGATGGGTGTCCGCTAGTAGCCTCGGCCGCAAGTTCTGAAGTTCGGAATACATGTTAATCTAGCTAGTTGTTAATGTTGGGTGGCAATTGTTAAAAGTTATTTAAGAGATATTATGGGTGGTTCGAAATCATCTGATTTGTGTTGGTCACTGACAAATGAGTAGGTACTACTTGTCTTCTCCAGATGTAGTAAATCATTTGCTTTTCTGTGGATCATACAAAATGCAACAATTTTTTTCAAGAAAATTAAGTGCCTTTATTTCGTATGCGTTTTTTTCGAGGCTAAACCTGCAAAAGATTCGCAACGCCGTGGGAGCGATGCTAGGTTAAGTGGATTTTTTACCACTCTGAGGTATCCGACGAGACGCAAACGGAGACTTGTAAGGGCGTTACCCCATCGAGCTCCACCCAGGTGAGTGATGAAATGTGATATTATATTTTTAAAATGATGAGGTTTTTCATCAACCCATTATTGTTCCACTGCTGGGCACGGGTCTTCTCTCAGAATGAGAGAGTTTTAGGCCATAGTACACCGCGCTGGCCAAGTGCGAGTTGGTCGACTTCGCACACCTTTAAGAACTCTTTTTTTTCCAGAGAACTCTCAGATGTGCAGGGTTCCTCACGATGTTTTCCTTCACCGTAAAGCAGTGATAAATAAATTCTAATACGCACATAATTTTAGAAAAATCAGTGGTGCTTGGGATTCGAACCTCGGACCCTCGATTGAGAGCCCAAGTTTCAACCATTAGGCTATCGAATGATAAGGTACTATTTTTAAAATGCCATTAAATATATATGTAAAACAAATCTTTTCTTACATTTGATAAATTAAAAAAAATACTGACATATGTGACATTCAATTATGAGGTGACCATTTCAATCTTCGGGAGTAGCAACGCATCTGCGATGGACTTCAGATAGAACCCCTGTTCTATGTGAAGTTGCTTACAGATGTCCATGGGCGACAGTGGCCTGCTTGCCATCAGGTGGACTGCATGATCGTTTGTTACTTCAGTCTGATAAAAAAAAGGAGTTCACTTAACGGCTACGGCCAATTAGTAACTATATTATAATGTAGTGTTAAGCCGGCAGATTCAGCACCGAACTTTAGTTTCCATCGATCCTAGAGCGAACAAAGCTTCTCAAAGTGTAGCTCATTGCTCATTATAACTTGCCAGACTTTAATCTTTCTCGTTGCTAACCAGCCACGCTTTATCTTTTATCTTATATCTTTGGATCGGTTAAGTGAAGCGAATTGATGCAGGCGTGAAATGTAATAGTTCTTATAAAGAAACGTAATTATAATACGTGTATGCCGTTAGTTTAAAAATAGATAAAAGATTATTAAAAATTATGATTATAGAAAATTTTGTACTGATTTATTATAAAACCATAACTGGCCAACGGCTGTGGACGTGTCAGTGTAAGAGGGGTTTAGTATAGTAGATGGCTAACCAGGTAGAATCAGTAAATTTCACCGGGAGGTACCAACGTCACGCCCATTTCTGGCGTGAAGCAGTTCTTGTGTCTCCATGAAAAGATGTGGTTGCTGGCTGACTCATTTGTAAGGCGACCATCTTAGACTTCGGGAATAGCAACGCATCTGTGATCGACTAGGTAGCAGGTGTTCTACGTACAGGCCACTGCCGCTCATGGACATCTGTAAGCAACTTCATACAGAACAACTTCTATCTGAAGCCAAGCACAGATACCAGCTACCTCCGAGGACTAAAATGGTCTCATATAAAAGATAGCCCGCAACCACACCCTTCCACCGTAACTCTGGAACCGCGTTACGCTGGAAATAGGTGTGGCGGTGGTACCTCTCCGATCGAATTATCTCTGCGTGTTCTGCCGGCTTTACAATGGTGAGTGTTCCCAGGAACTATTGACCTGGTGCCTACGTCACCTTTCCTCCACCGCACCACTCGCCGATGAACGAAGTTCCATCCACACTAGCTGGACTCGTGGCTGTCCTCCTAGGGTTCGGCTTGCACGTTCGTTTTTGCCACGGACGTGTAAGATGTGGAATGAGCTCTCCCGAGGTATTCCCGGTGCGCTATGACATGAGACCCATAAAAAAAGGTATGAAAAGAGTTCTCCTTCAAAGCCGGCGATGCATTGGCGACTCCTCTGGTGTTGCAAATGTCCATAAGCGACGGTGACTACTTTCCATCAGGTAGCCCATCTGCCTAATCGTTAGGCTGAGGTATAAAAAAAATATACTTCTTCTACCACTATATGAAGGAACCACTTACTATATTTACCCACTCGATCTTGTAGCAATGCAAAACGATTGCGACAATTTGCAAGATAAAAAGTTAAAATGACAAGTAAAGTTGTTCGATAAGTTAAAACTAATTTACAGATATCAATAATGGGGACTAAGTAAGATTAATCTATATGCACTGACGGACAGATGTACTGGAATTACTAATAATAAGCGGATAGGGAAGGTACATTAAGTACGAGTATTATAGACGATAAGGGCTTAAGGATATTATTGTAATTGACATTACGTGTTACATTATACTTGTATACTTGACTGCGTTAGAAGGAGGATAATGTTTTTCGAGCGCATGTTTTGTTAGCAATTTTTTTGTACGCGCTATAGCCCAAAAGGTTTGACGGACTGTCAAATAATAATATGATTTGTCATTGAAATAGTTTAGTTTGCAGAGCGTCTGTAAACTAATAATAACAAATTTTGTTAGTATTTTGACGAAAATACATAAAAACCGACTGTTCAAAAATGAACTGTAACTGAAGGCAATTAATCGGGATCAGAAGCAGTCCTGAATTAGTTAAATTGTTCAATAATGTCACTTGTATTAGTAAAGAAAGTATGTTTTGTCGATATAATACATTCATACAAAAAAATGATATTATTCAAAGTAAAAGTTTAATTTCATCCACACGATTGTATCTGAAGCAGATGCGAATAACTAACATTCACGCAAATAAGCAAATGTTAAATATATATGAAGAAAAAAATAAGTCTGTGCGTTTTGAATAAAATCTTCAGATTGCGATAAAACTTTGCCGAGTTGTTCGCGTACTTATCTTTTACTTACCAATACAACAAGTTACATAAGTAATTTACCAGGTGCAAGAATCAGTGGTATTCGAATGACGATTAACTTGAAGCAATTCTTGCGGTTCGGTGGAAGAGTGTGGTTGCCGGCTCACTTATATGTAAGGCGACCAACTTAGTCCTTGGGAGTAACGCAACTGTGATCGACTTGAGATAGAACCTCTATATGAAGTTGCTTATAAATGTCACAAATGTAAATCTGATCTGATAAAAAAAATTACAATAGGTGGCGCGCGAATCTTTTCTCACGGTTAAATACATGGTCTGGAAGCATTGACTATAGCACATCAGTTTGCTTTAAGTAACGTTACGGAGGATTAAGAAGGTATAAAGATTAAATTTAAGCTATTACCATTCTTAACATTTGCCGATCATAAGCGACGAAATTTTTCATGGTGGTTTTTTTTATAAGATTAAAGTAGCAAACGATCATGTAGTACGTCTAATGGTAGTGGTCCTACACTATAAGTCTAGCATACTATATAATAGTATAACACTTTAAGTATAGTATACTATCTGTACTAAGTTCCTAATTGAACAGCAGGTCGTTCGGAAGCGTTGCCACTTGGGGGTCTAACATGGTCGCCTCAAGTTGGCAAGTCACCTGGAATACACACCCTTCCACCGAAACGCAAGAACTGTTTCACGCTAGAAATAGGTATGGCGGTGGTACCTGATCGTACCATACTCGTTGCGCCTTATCAGACGTTGAGTAATACAGACAAACTCGCTTGCAAAACTAGTATAAAATTAATAGATCGAATCACTTTTGCTTTATTCAACAAAAATAACGATTGGACGTCAGAAACAAAACAACATTTATTTCAAGTGTTCCTTCAGACATGGTTCCAATTAATTAAAATTAACTATCGCGGTGATAAATAAAATTAATCTATCGCTATCGCCGAGGATTGGACAGGCATATCGAGGTGTCAAACGATAACTTATTGCTGGTCTAGACTCGTTCTGATCGTGAGATAAACTGGCACCTGCTTTGACTAAGGCTTCGTTTAAAACAAGGCTGAAGTTACGCAGCGAGTTATAAATATTAACACAGCCATTTCTACTTTATAACAATTCTGCAACCGACACACGGGACTCTTAGTGACCTTTCACAGTGATCTTACACTTTAACGCAGTGATCGGTATCTTGCATCTAGTGAGCCTCTCCTTGCGACCTCGTGAGTCTCTCTTTGGGACCTCAGAGTCTTCCTAGAACTATTTCTTGCAGCCTGTGGTTTAAGCACCGTTTTGGTATTCTGAGCGGCCATTTATGCCGACGTCAAATTTCCTCGACGACAGTAATGTTAGCCCTAAAATTTTAAAGAATACTTCACCAGCCAGTGTCCGCCATACGTCAGCCAGTGTATCACCAGAGTTACTAAAAGGATAGAACGCTGACTGTAGTCACACCCTGAAGACACAATAAATCTCTTAGAAATATAGATATTATAGCGCTGAAATAAGTATTACTTAAAAATTGTAATCATCATCGAAAATTTTCTTTCTTGTTGGGGATGTTGATGTTCATGATACTATTTTTAACCTTGACATAAAACCCGCTATTTACGTTAAATGTCTTTAATTTGGCCAAGGCTTAGTGTTTTAAAAGAAATTACTAACTTCTACTACACTTTAAAAACTGACTAATTTATTGAACGGCTATTGCCGGGAAGGGAAAGGTTGCCTTTTAAATAAGTACCACTGTAGAAATAAAATCTATACCTATATTTATTAAAAATGTGCTATGAGGTCATTGACCTTAACATAGATGGACCGAACTCGAAACGATCGAATTATATCGAGACTTGGTATATACCTGGAAGACTCGCATGGCGAATATGTCACCATGTTGGTCCGACATGTTTTCCAGGTTCTATCCTCGGCCAGACAAATATCTGTTTGATTAATTTATATGGCTGTTCTAGTTCTGTGTATTTAACCTAAAGACGGGTACCTCCCGTCTTTGTGTGTCCGTGGTATTAGTACCACGCTAAGCTAAAGCTGTAAAATGTTAGTGTGGGGCTATGAGTGTAGAAAGCGTTTTAGCGTTATGTCAAGTGTTTTTCATGGTCAAAGTTTTTTATTAACTAACTTAGTTTAACATTTAACTGGCTCTGTTACGACCTCTTACTTCACTCGTCACCTGAAGTACGTGCAAAGTCGCAAGGCGAAGCTATAAATTTTGTTTTGTGGGTATCTGAAATTACTGACTAATTGGAAATATATAAGTAATAAAAATGGGATGCTCGTGGATATGAACACGTCACTTTATAAAAAGCTTGTTAGAAAGAAAAATCTTATGACTTAATAAGTATGGAAAGCATAAGTTATTTTATTTTATGTTATATATATATATTTTTAAAGACGCTTTCTACACTCATAGCCGCACACTTGGATTTTCTCCTGTGTCGTGGGTGCCATGGACACACAAATACGAATACACAAACACCCAAACCCAGAACAGAAATCTAAACTCATCATTTAGATGCCTGTCTGGCCGGGAATCGAACCCGGACCCATTGCGCGTTATATCGGTGTGGTATTATTTCTACGTATTACGTACATACGTGTTAGTTAATTAAATTGTGTTTGTAGATTTGAATCCCGAAACTCTGGCCGTCCAAGAAATATGTGTACGTATAATAATGCTTATTTACCTTAAACTGTACGTTAAGTCCTTCTAGTTTCTTTCAATATTATATTGTCAATCGTCAAACAAAGCAAATGGTACAAATGTTTGAAAATATACGTGGCATTAAAATTATTTATATGTCTATTTCCACATCTTACAGCTTTGTTTAACAAAGAAACTGCTCACATCAGATCTATAAGCTGCTTTTCTCTGTCAATACCTATTACAAAATTTAAAATTACAAAAGTGCACAAAAATAAAAGATTTAATGCTAAAAGCATTCTCTGGAAGCATTAGGGCATCAGAAAGACAAAGAGAATGCAATTTTGTTTATTTAATTACAACCTTTCATCCAGCATTTCAGCTCTTAAGAGATATTTTCTAACATCCTTCTTAGTGACATTTTATTTATATAAGAAACTATGCAAAAAATTACAGAGCGTTATGTTTGTGTAGGAAGCGAGCTATGACTAGCCCTTTTAATAGGCCCTAAAGTTTACCATACCTATTTTTACCATATTGAAGTAGCAAACGAGCATCCAAGTGATGATCAGTGGTGATTTCTGTTCATGGACATTACAGCAATTTTATATGAGGGTTCTATCTGAAGTCGATCACAGGTGTTGTTACTTCAGAGGGCTAAGATGGTCGCCTCATATATATGTGAGCCGGCAACCACACCCTTTCACGGAAACGCACGAACTGATTCACTCTAGTCATAGGTATGACGGTGGTACCTTCCTGGCCGAACTACCATCTAAATAATGGTATAGAACACATTACGTCTTACAATATTTTTTTCTCAGAAACGCCAATTTTATCATAAAAGCCTTTATTTTGTTTAATACCTCGGCCACGCGGTATTTAGTTCTCATACACGGTCGTGTATGAAAACTAAATGATCTGCAGGAGATAGTTGTTCGGTGCTGTATTCCAAATCTATATAGCAAATATTTTAAATTTCCGTTCGAATCAACCAAGGAACGGAACGGACAGCCGCATCGTATCGTAAATTGTAAAAATAATGCATACATTTATCGTAAACGGTATTGGACATCGTACTACTCGTATATCCCCGGATATTGATGCGGCGGCTATAAACAACGATAAAAGTCATAGCAATAAATGTAAAATGTTTGCAAAGTTATTATTCTTGAGTTGCTGCAATATGTGGTACCTATTACATTTATGTAGAACGTAGTGTTAACGTAGACAATCATTGGTGGCAGGTATTAATGAATCAAGGTCCCAGTCTCCAAAGTAATAGAAATCTTTTTTTTTATCAGATTGCAGTAGCAAACTAGATTCGACATTCGTAAACAACTTCATAAAAAAAAACGCTCTCTACCCTCATAGCCCCACACTAAAAATTTCTCCTGTGTCGTGGGTAACATGGACACACAAAGACACAAACACCCAGACCCAGAACGGATATCTAAACTCATCATTCACATTTCTGTTTGGCCGGGGATCGAACCCGGGTACCACTGCGTCAGACCGGTATGGTGACCGCTTCGCCACGCGGGTCGTCGAAGAAAGAAGAGGGGTGCTATCTAAGTCTATCACAGATGCGTTGCTACATCCGAGGACTGAGATGCTCACTACATATATAAGTGAGCCTCTTTGTGGTCCGACTCCAGAAGCACCACCGCCTCATATTTCAGACTAATAACAGCAGTATTATACGTTGCTGTGTTCTGGTCTTCATTGTCTATGTTCCAAATTAGTCTTCAGGAGTAGCATCGCATCTTTTGCTAAGCTAAGATAAAACTGATCTTATCTGGGATTGATTACAGGTGTTTCTAGATGGGAGTGGCCACTTACCATCAGGTGTACTCAGAGTTGCCACCTATCCCGATTTGGCGGGACAGTCCAGATTTCGAAGACTTGGTCCCGCGTCCCGACGGCCTGTCGATTTTGTCCCGATTTTTGACAATATGCGATAGGCTCAATCAATTCATTCACGAGTACCTGTACAGTTTGAGAAGGCAAGTTTGGTGTTACAAAATATGTCAACTAGTTCGACCCAACTATATAAAATCTTAGCAGAAGTGGCAGAAAGCCTTAAGCATGAAATGATTTAATGTGAGAAATCGAAAGTCGAACCTAAACATGTCTTGTTCAGACTTCATAAATAAATACAAAAATGATGAAGAAATATTGAAAGCGGCACGTAACAACAAGAAATATGTATGGACAAAATAATTATATACAATAAGTACAAATAAAAACACAATATAAGATTCATTTTTCTTCGACTGTTTCGTGGGTCATATTTTTGGACCAAACTCTGAATGTCTGTGATGGATGCCCGATCGTCCCAATTTTTGTATGTAAAATGATGGGCAACCAGTACACCCTGGATGTACTGGGTGCTCGTCTGGTTGTATGACTCTGGGTCTAAAGGTAGTAACATTTGTTGGGTAACTTCGGGAGGTTCCACCCCCTATTTCACCCTAATAACAGCAGTGCCCAGTACTATACCCTGTGTGGCATAGCGGTCTACGCGCTGAGAGTTCTGGGTTCGAATTTCAACCATGCAGCCTACATAATTAAATTGAATTTAAATTTCTGCGCGAGTCCAACTGTTTGCATACTTCTCTTTTGTTATATTGATTTAACATACGCACTGGACAGATTTTCAGTATCTGGGATAACATCTAAGCATACATGAACTATGTTACACGTATTTAAAGGCTATAGATAAACTAACGAGATAGACTCCTAATCTATCTACACTGTTTAAAAAACTCTCTTGTACATAGGTACATTATGCAGTTTGTACATTAAAGATACTTAAAATATATATTTAATTTTTGTATGATTATTCTGATTTTATGTATTTTTGTGCAATTCAATTTATTAAACCTAATTAAACAATGTTACTGAGGTTCATAATTTTATAAAGTGACTGCAATCAATCAAAAAATCAAAGTACTGCAATCATTTTTTAATCACAATAATGTTTTTTATTTACCAGACAAAAAATATTTTAAATTGGAGATATTGCAGCATTTGAAGCAAATTGATATAAGCCTTGATTTTATATAAGATCTATTTGTCTGATATTTTACCTGACATCTTTTAGGAGTCTATTTCTTCGGTAGGTTTGGCTACACCCATAAGCCTACGAGCGGGTCCCCTTCAAAGCGTGATCGATGAGCCAATCGATCTTCCAACTCGACTCCCATACACGGAGGCCTATGGACTCATGAATAAATTGTCGAAATTGCAAGTCCATTTGGCGATGTTTTGATGTACTAAAGTCAACAAATAAACTCTGCAATACATTAAGTATGTCAGCACTTAGCAGTGACATATTCTTCGGGATTTGGAATTTATTTCTTACTATTGATTTTTAGTCCCTCTTGTTGCAAATTAATTGCTTGTTTCGAGATTGAAAGCTACGTAGAGATGTTTATGACTGAGTAGTTTTCGTAAAATTCTAAAATGTGCCTTAAATACCAATCTGATTTTCAGAAGCATGGCTAGTCAATGCCTAGGGAACAATATATGATTATGCTTTATAGTATCAAAATTGTTGACGATTTTCGTGCGTTTTCAGGATACATTTTGTCATCTTAGTGAAAATTGGTTCATTTCTTTACAACTTTAGTGAACTAAATAGGACCTGCAGGCTTACCAAGTAAAGTAAACATTGAAAAAGGAACACCATTGCACCATCTTACGAATATTATAAATGGAAAAGTTTACCCTTTCATTCAAGCACTACTGATGGATTTGGATAAGATTTGGACACAAGATTTTGGCCTGGATTGACACTTAGGACATATGTATTTTACCGTGGTAAGTGACGCTAGCAGGCGGAGCCTTTGGACGAAAGTAGTAAAGCAGAAATTATTTTAATGGTCAGTGTTGCCATAGCAGGTAACTGTTAATCTACCACGTTTGAGATTGTACAGCTTTTCACTTCTTTCACATTCTTGTATGCCCGCGTAGTGGAGTGGTCACAATACTAATTATGCTTGCCCATGTTATTCAGAGTTCAAACCTCAGCCAGACTGATATAGATAATGATGAATTAAAATTTGGGTATGTGTGTGTATATTTATATATTATATAATTATATGTTATGGGTACCGGTGTTTATGTATGTCCAAGACACTCACTTACTTAGGTGGTAGAACCAGTGTTGTTGGAAGGGTGTGGTTGCCGGCTTACTTCTATATGAGGCGGTCATCTCAATGCTGGGGAGTAGCAACGCGTGTGTGATCGACTTCAGATAGAACCCCTGTTCTATATGAAGTTGCTTACAGTTGTCCATGGACGCAGTAACCACTTACCATCACGTGGACTTCATGCTCGTTTGCTGCTTCAATCTGAAAAAAAATCACTATACAGGAAATTCAAGTGTGGGATTAGAAAGCCTTACAAATAGCGTTATATGTGTAACAAAACACTAGTTTGTTCATATCAATATTTGCGCCATATACCTGGGGGCGGGCGGAGGGCGGGCGGATATTGCGTCGGCCTACGATCTGATTTCCGGGCTTCCGCCAATAATGCTATTTGTTCGTCTGTCTGTTTGTCTTACTTTGTAATCGGTGTGCCGAGCTTATTGGTTTCGTGTTGACTTTGGAGGCTTTTGTCACAGTTTGACAAATCAATGCTTTGATTGACATAAAACCTACACAGTGTGGATTTAGTGCAGGTATTGTTTTGTGAACGTGTGATTATGGTTGTATTTATGTAATGTTTTAGTCACAGTAAACAGAAGCACATTTGACTTTTGTAGGTTGTTGATATATACGTCATGGACAGGGGGGGGGGGGACATCATTACAGACATTATGTGTGGGTATAGGCAATTTAAGTATCACGCATTTGAATTAAAATCACGTAACCGATTAAATATTCATACAGCACAGTAGACTTGTTCGCACGGCGACTCGCAGAGAAGTGAGCATCACCGGATCGCACGACATCATCTCGACTCTGTCAAAGTGTTAACATGTTCCGATAACGCTTGCGGCTCATTGTTCTATCAACCCCCTATTACTGACCTCACCGACATATATATTTTTTTAAATAGAAGTACTGAACGAGCAAAAGATCACCTGATGTAAGTGCCAACTGCCACCCATAGAAATTTGTAATTAACCCCAGATAAGATCAGAGTCCTGAGGTTAGCCTCCGATGCGTTGTTTCCCGAGGAATCTTAGTACTCAGTACTAAGATTCCTTATCCTCCATATCAGCACAGTATTGTATAATACTGCTGTTGTTTGCAGAAATATGTGAGGCGGTGGTGCTTCGGGAGTCCAACTGTGGTTTGGCTCCTGAAAAACTTCAAAAGGATGGGAATCTGCGTAATGACAGTAGTGTGAGGGGTTGCGGTTTTTTTTTTATAAATATGAAGTAGCAAACGAGCAAGTAGCCCACCTGATGGTAATTGGTTACTACCGCCCATGGACATCTGTAAGCAATTTCATATAAAACAGGGGTTCTATATGAAGTCTATCACAGATGCGTTGCTACTCCTGAGAACTGAGATAATCGCCTCATATAAAAGTGAGCCGGCAAGCACACCCTTATAACGAAACGCAAGAACTGCTTCACGCTAGAAATAGGTGTGGCGGTGGTACTTCCCCGGTCGAACTACATTGGTTCTACCACCTGGCATTGGGTTGGCATTGGGTTGCGGTGTATGGGTCTGACGGGTGTGGTAAGAAAGACATACTGATACGAGGCGCTCGACTTAGTCCTCAGAGGTAGCAACAGCTGCGGCTAACCTTAAGTGAGATCCACACCCTATCTCGATTAACGATGTACATAGGCGACAGAGGACACTTACCATAAGATGGGCTGTATGATCGTTTTTTCATTATTATAAAAACAGAAACGTACGAGTATGTTAGAACTTTAAAGATCGATCACGCGGAATTTACAAGAATTTACATGCTCCTTTGTATTCTTCAGTCAATAAAGTAGACAGATAAATAGACAGATTGATCCATGTGACAACAGTCGCTATATTTATTGTTCTGGGTCTTGGTGCTTGATGCTGTTTTCATGTGTGTCTTCGTGCGTTTCCAAAACTGTTGAATTGCCTTGTATTTGAAGCCAAACAATTATTGTGGTAAAATATTTAGTAAAAAAAACGTTCTCACAACCATCGCTCGAGCGAAAAAGATGCTAAAAAAATCCAAGTCTCGAAAATTCAATTTTCTATAAACCTCCAAATTCGCTCGCCCTACTTTCCACTTTCAATTTCTTAAACTCATTTCTATACAAATTCCTCCATCTTCCCATAACGCAGGGTACACCCCTAGGGTAGCTATAACTCATGTTTAATTGCACCATATTTTACAAGCACTATTGTGTTCGGTAGGCCTACAGACAATGGGCCGAAACAATTAGAAGATTTACAGAAGTTTGATAGTTATTTATACCAGTATGTTTTGATCCAGATTGGCTAACATTTTTAGGGGTGGAATATAAGATTTTACGTTCTTCAATATTAAAATCGATAGAATCGTTGACGTTAAATGTGAATGATATTAAATAACAATCACTATAAAAGTGTTAAATTATTTTAGTTTGGATTTCCAAGCATTTGTAGGTACTTGTTACATATCCTTAATAGGTATAATTATAGTAACAAAAAATGCCACCTGATTCAATAACACGAATATATACATCTGTTTCATATATTATATAATAACTATTTATAATTAATTGCCTAAATGCCAATAAAAATCAGCACCTGCAATCAGAGCTAGTTTTGATGTCCATTTAGTTTTAGGGTTCGGTTTCATTCTATCTGTATTTTTTGTAAAAATTGGATATAATGTAGACATACATACGGTTAGGTTTGCACGTTCGTTTTTACCACGGACGTGTAAGATGTGGAATGAGCTTCCTCCCGAGGTATTCCCGGTGCGCTATGACATGGAGCTCTTCAAAAAAGGTGTGAAAAGAGTTCTCCTTCAAAGCCGGCGATGCATTGGCGTCTCCCCTGGTGTTGCAAATATCCATAGGCGACGATAACTACTTACCATCAGGTAGCCCGTCTGCCTTATCGTTAGGTTTAGGTATAAAAAAAAAAACTATATCTCCCCTACCATACCCTTCTGACCAAAACACAGCAATGCATAACACAGTTTATTAGGCAGAAATAGGTGTGGCAATGATTCGGAGTCGACCCACAAATAGTTTTATCATGTTTGCCATATCTAATTAAAATATGACTTAGCTTACTTACTATGACTAGCATCATGTGTACTACATATAGTCTATGGGTATTAATAATTAGGTAAATTTTCTATACCTAAGCATGATTTTAGATAGTACTTAATTACAACATTACAAACAAAGTAGTAAGCATACTAGATAATGTTTGCTAGCGTTAATTAAATTTAGTTCCAGCACAGAATATAATTTATTTTATAATATGGAGTAGCAAACGAGCATGCCGTTCAGATGGGAACCTGGTGCTTACATCACATTTCACCGCACTCGCCGAAGGATGAAGTTCCATCCACACCAACTGGACTCGTGGCGGTTCTCCACGGTTCGGTTACGGGCTCTTTCTTGCCCCTGACATGCAAAATGTGGAATGAGCTGGACCTCGAGGACAGTTGTATATTATACCCCCATCATGCTGTTATCTTTCTTGGCCCATATTTTGATACACGCTTTAACACACGCTTTCTACACTCATAGCCCCACACTAGGTCAATACACAAACACCCAGACCTAGAAAAGAAATCTAAATTCATCATTGATATTTCTGTCTGGTCGGGAATCGATTTCGGGACCCACTGCCCGTCAGACCGGTATGGTGACCGCTTCGCCACACGGGTCGTCAAAACGTCGCGGGTCGGTTTAATGTTTGGTGTTTAACCCATGCTTTAATATTATACAAAAAACTTATGGCATTACTGCTATGTTGAGAGAGAAAGCTAAAGAGCTTTACTCTCCAAACGAGAGTAAATCTAAAATAGTTTTAAAATCCGCTTCAACAGGAAAACTTGCCTAAAACTAACACTCATAAGCGAAGTCATTCAAAGTCACATCGCTATTCAGTGCCGGCGAGGCGGTCAGACCGTAATGGGGTTGGTATTTTCAGTCCATTCGGACGTATTTGGGGCAGATGGGTGCGCATACATCTTGCCGCGGGTCGGCAACTTTAGTGATTAACCCGTGGAGCTACAATGCGAGATTTATTGGTGTAGCAAAGTACTATACACTTAAGCTTTGTTAATTGATTTCTGTAGTTTAGGCTTCAGAACGTTAATAACTGACTAACGGATGGTTGATATATTGTATAGATTTGACGTATTTATGAGTTTAGCTTGATGTAATTGTATGAGTTATCTATCAAATGTGCAAATAAGACAACATTAAAGAGAATTTATGTCACGATCAGGTGTGGTCTTCCTTTAGTATCTTATTAATTTTCATGGACTTTTGGCTTATTCATAAAAGCCTATTTTTTAAGTTACTGTGATTATTATACTGTTAGGTACACTACTGGGAGTTTTTCAATCCTCTAATTGAGGGAGTACTATAGTGTAATAAAATACATCATGGTCCTTCTTAATAATTGACATTTTGGCCTACTTCAAAGCAACGAGTCGTAAAGATTGAAAGGACAAAGTTGACAGAGATTTCCTGGAAATAGACATAGCTATATTTTTATAGCCGCAAGCGAAAGAAGACAGTTGAGTTTCGGCCTCCCGATCGAGGGTCTGAGTTTTGAATCCCAGGCATGGACCTTTGATTTTGACTTTGATTTGACTTGACCCGGCAGTGGGACAATGATGGGTTGACGACGGCTAAATCTTCATTTGCGGTTCCTCTCTAGAGGCATAACCGAAAGACCTATTTCTGCCGCGAAACAGCAATTTTAAGCGCTAAACAGCCTCCAATCATATTTGTAAGCTGCATTTATATCTTTAAAACATTTTTTATTGAAGGAAATATTTAAAGTAATATAATTTCAGTAATATACAAGCTATTCAAAAGCAATGTTACATTTAGGCTCATATGTAACCATTTCATTATGAGGTCTCATTATCCGTGCCGTATTCATAACAGATTATCACGTAGCGCTGTTGAACGAGATCTGATCTTATCTAATTGGATAATTTGTTAAAGGTTTGATATAATTATTTAATAATTTTGTTAGAAGATCTATAATCACCTATTTTAAGGTGGTATGATATTGTCATACCACATAGAGAAACACATTCTTTTTTATCAGATCCAGCTAACCTCAAGTAAGACTCTGATCTGACATGCAGTTTACAGATATTCATGGGCGGCAGTGACCACTTACTATCAGAAAGTCTGCATACTTGTGTGTTACTTCCAAATTATAAAAAAAATTAACACCTTTCTTCCAGAAATTCATTGCAGATGTCTATGACCAGTGACGTCTTGATAGTTTTCTATTAAAATAAAAAAAATACCCAACAGTTACATACACACATGCCATTGCTGGCCTCCATTGTCTCCTCTCTCTTTCTCTCTCTCTTTCTCACTCTCTCTTCTAACAAAGGTACGTCTAGAGAATACGCCACTAAGCTCCAATGCGGTCTGAACAAGGAAGATGCGGGTTGGAATCGTATGTACCAACAACCTAATTCAGTTTTCTGCGTGACGAAGCGGTCATCATATCGATGTGATTCGCAGACGGTTCAGATTCGATATCCGATCAGACGGTTATTTGAAAGATAAATTGAGATTTCTGAAATGGGTCTTATTGTTTGTGTATGTGTTTGAATCTTTGCAACCACGATACAGTTAAAATCTTAGTATGGAGGAATTATTAGTTTAGAAAGCCAATTTAGTGAATACAATCGATCAAAATAAATAATTACTTTTTTTCCACTACAAATACGATAATACTAGTAATTTAAACCAAAAAAAACACAAGCTCAAACCACTCGGGCTCGTGTAAGCAAATATTTGAACGGAAAACAGAACAAAGAGAAAAAATCTGCCAAGTGCAAGTCGGACTCGCGCTCGAAGGGTTCTGTAACATTATGTATTAAAACGGCAAAATATCACGTTTATTGTATGGGAGTCAGACGTAGACGAACGAACGGACGAAGGAATGTAGACGAACAGACGGCCAGGCGGACAGACGGACAGCGTAGCCTTAGTAATAGGCTTCCGTTTTTACCCTTTAGTTACGGAACCCTAAAAAAACAGCTTTCGTTTGACCCGCTTATTTCTATTTTAAAACATTTCGTTAGTGTGTTTTATAAGTGTGGCGGTGGTTCCTCCCCTGGTCGAACTACACTAGTTCTACCACCTTTAATAGGCAAGAAAACTTGTAATTGCAATTGTTTAGTTACAAATTGTCGTCTACCCAGAGTGAAAGTCAGTCTCGGGACCTAATACGAGCTACGGTACACCCTGACTAAAAGAGGATTATGGAGTTACGGGCGCAAGAGTGGAACTCGACCGCCCAGTCACAAACTCCAAAAAGAACGATTATTTCGGCGACCCGCGTGGCCGAGCGGTCACCATACCGATCTGACGCGCAGTGGGTCCCGAATTTGATCCCCGGCTAGACAGAAATTTAAATGAAGAGTTTAGATTTCTGCTCTGGGTTTGGGTGTTTCTGTATTCGTCTTTGTGTGTTCATGGCACCCGCGACACAGGAGAAAATCCCAGTGTGGGGCTATAAGTGTAGAAAACGTGTTTTTTATTTGTGTATGTGTGTGTGTCATAATCATCTGAATATATAGAATGGCCGAATGTTTCTAAAGTTGAGGTGACACCAAAAGATTTGTATTTCATACAATTACTCAAAGATTCTTTAAAAATATAATTCCCAAATACTATCAAAACCTTGTATCAGTAGTAACAGAGGCAAAACGTTAGTCAACGAAATGTTTTAAATTATAAATAAGCGGGGTCAAATCAAACCTTTTTCTTTTCCTTATAATTTATGGTTCCTAATTAACTACATTTTGCTGTTATAGCACCTGTATTTCCCTTTACTTTTAATTAATTTATAGCAGTCAGGATTTCTGCCTGTTTTGCTCAATTAAAAAAAAAAAAACAGGCAGAGTAAGTTACAGGGGTTTTATTTATTGCCATTTAAGCCTAAAGAATCCTAAACCCTTGAAACGTTTTTTTGTGTTTTCATAAGAAAACCCAAGCAAACAGGACAGATATGTTTATTTGTTTCCGCAAATTCCTTTCTTTTTCACCTTACGCGGAGAAACCGACTAGAAACTTCCATACCATTGAAGAAGAAATGTTTACTATTATTGAGCTTATTTGGTATAACTCAAATAAATACTCTTTTTGTTTTTTTTTCTTTTATAAATATGATGTAGCAAACGAGCAAGCAGCCCACCTGATGGTAAGTGGTTACTGCCGCCCATGGACATTTGT